>JAWQEG010008102.1:0-26462 GCA_033782935.1 Petrolisthes cinctipes
GCAACATTAAGTTTGTTACTTAACACTCCCAGGTTCAGTTGATGGATAGTTGCCGACTTAATCATTTTTACGACGTCAAGGATTCAGTGGCCTGCTGGTGAATCTGATTAGAATAAGAGTTGATATACAGTCAGTTTAGTTGATTGGTTAATGCACCTCCTCTGTTCCAAACACAAAATATTCTTTCCATAAGCACCACTATCCAAATGCAGTTCAGCTATAAACTTTTTTTTTTTTTTTTAAGACACATCTTCATTGTTACTATACAACCAAGAAGGAAAATTAGATGTTGTGAAGTAAACTACATATTATAATCAGGTAACTTGATAAATGTTTACTATTATTCTTGAGTCCCTGGTGCAGTCGGTCGAGTTTGTTTCTACTCGAGACAATGTTTTATCCATCTAGCCGAGATCAAAACTAATACTGTGTTAGGGAAGAGTAAGTAGACTTTTGGTACAATAGAGCTCCATGATTCCTCCAAAGTATGCCAGGAAACGGGACTAGATTATGAAAATGTTGCTGGGAATAGCGTGCAGGAGGAATCAGTTGCTCCAGATTTCCCAACACTGTACTGCCTGCCCCCCTTAACTTTACCTTCACTGCTGCTACGTTGGCTGTTTCGTCTCACTGTAAATAAAGTCTGCGGTATACACAACTCATGTTTCATAACTAACCCAGTCCAGAGTGGATATATTTATTTGTACATGCAACCCGGTGTTACTTTGTGCGTTTGTTTGTTTGTATATGTGTGGTAGACGTTTGTGAATGCAATGAAGTGTTGTAGTTTGTTTGTGTGTGTGTGTGTGTGTGTGTGTGTGTGTGTGTGTGTGTGTGTGTGTGTGTGTGTGTGTGTGAAGGGGAATGTAAAGGGAAGGAAGGTGGTGTGTGAGGTCAAGTAGGGTCAGATTATGGTCGACTATTGGAGTGAATGTCGGATGTGAGGAAGGTGACGAGATAGCAAGGAGAAGGAGGAGGAGGAGAGGGAGTGGCGAGTGGGTGAGAAGGGAAGGAGGAGGAGGAGGAGGAGGAGGAGGAGATGTGAGTGGGTGGGAAGAATGGTGAGGAGGAAAGGAAATGAGGGAGGGGTGGGTGAGAGCTTGGTAAGAGGCGAAGGATGGGAGGGAGGGAGTTAAAGAAAAAAGGGGCCTATGAGGAAAAGAAGGAGGGAGAGGGGGAGGGAGGGGGAGGGAGATGAAGGGGGGGGAGGGGGGGGAGATGAAGGTAGGGGGGAGGAGGCTGGAAATAAAGGTAGAAGTCGGAGGCAAAGACGACGAGCCCCGGGGGAAGGGAAGGAAGGACGAGTGAGGAGGAGGAGGAGGAGGAGGAGGAAGATGAGGTTTGTGGAGGGGAAGAGGAGGAGGGAGGGAGGGGGGGGTAGAAGTGTGAGGAGGAGGAGGAGGAAGAGGAGTGAGGAGGAGGGGTGAGGAGGAGGAGGAGGGAGGAGGAGGGGTGAGGAGGAGGAGGAGGAGAAGGAAGATGAGGCTTGTGGAGGGGGAAGAGGAGGAGGAGGGAGGGGGGGGGTAGAAGTGTGTGGAGGAGGAGGAAGAGGAGTGAGGAGGGGGAAGAGGAGGAAGGAGAAAGGGAGGGGGGTTAGAAGTATGTGGAGGAGGAGAAAGTGGAAGAGGAGAAAGAGGATGTATGTTGGGGAGGGGGATAAGGACGAAATGGGAGGTAGAAGTAGTATGAAGGAAAAAAAAGAAAAAGAAGTGGCAGAGGAATAGAGGAGTGATGATGATGATGATGATGAATGTGTTGTGAGAGTGGTGAAAATGGAAGGGGATAGATGGAGAAAGAAACACAAGTACAGTAACATGGATTGTGGGTATAGGGTAGGATGGAAGGAAGGAGATAGGGAGGGTAGGGTACTGTTAGCTTATAGGGTTGTTGAGGGGGGAGGGAAAGGGGTAGGGGAGGGAAGTGAGGGTAAGGGAAAAGGGGCAGGGGAAGGGAAGTGAGGGTAAGGGAAAGGGGCAGGGAGAGGGAAGTGAGGGTAAGGGAAAGTGGCAGGGGGGAGGGAAGTGAAGGTAAGGGAAAGGGGCAGGGGGGAGGGAAGTGAGGGTAAGGGAAGTGAGGGTAAGGGGAAGGGGCAGGGGGAGGGAAGTGAAGGTAAGGGAAAGGGGCAGGGGGAGGGAAGTGAGAGTAAGGGATGGGCAAGCAAGAGTATAGGAGTGAGTTGGGGAAGGAGAGAGAGAGGCAGGTGAGGGGAAAGGAGAGGACAGGTAGGAAGGTGAGGGGAGTAGGTAGCCAGGTGAAAGTAGATGAGGAAGGGAAGGAGGTGAGGGTAGAGAGGGTGAGGATGTAAGCGAGAGTAAGATAGAGAAAGAAAGAGAGGAGGTGAGAGTAGGAAGGGAGGGAAGGTAGGTAATGGTAGGGGATGGGTGGGAGGGAGGGAAGGCAGCAGGTGAGGGTGGGGGGATGAGGGGGCAGGGAGGCAGATGAGGGTGGGGGGATGAGGGGGCAGGGAGGCAGATGAAGGTAGTGGGGGAGAGGGAGGGAGGCAGATGAGGGTAGGAGAGGGGGAAGGGGGGTTGAAGGGGGAGGACAGGTGAGGGGAGGGGGGCAGATGAGGGTAGTGGGGATGAGGGGGCAGGCAGATGAGGGTAGGAGAGAGGGGGGGGTTGAAGGGGGAGGACAGGTGAGGGTAGGAGAGGGGAAGGGGAGTTGAAGGGGGAGGACAGGTGAGGGCAGGAGAGAGGGGGGGGTTGAAAGGGGAGGACAGGTGAAGGTAGAGGGGGAGAGGGAGGGAGGCAGGTGAGGGTAGGAGAGGGGGGGGGTTGAAAGGGGAGGACAGGTGAGGCAGATGAAGGTAGTGGGGTTGAAAGGGGAGGCAGATGAGGGTAGGAGAGGGGAAGGGGGGTTGAAGGGGGAGGGGGACAGGTGAGGGGGGGAGGGGAGAGGGGGGCAGGTGAGCACCGACACACCTGGGGACCAGATAGTAGCGCAGGAAATGAAGAGTGATAACAGAGCTAGGATTGCTGAGAGAGAGAGAGAGAGAGAGAGAGAGAGAGAGAGAGAGAGAGAGTGAGAGTGAGAGAGGGGGGGGGGAGTTAGGCGTGTTAGTGTGTTGTGTGTGTATGTTGAGAGTGTTAGTGTGTTGTGTGTATGTTGTGTGTGTGTGTGTGTTGAGAGTGTTAGTGTGCTGTGTGTGTGTTAGTGTGTGTGTGTGTTGTGTGTGTGTGAGTTGGGAGTGTTAGTGTGTGTGTGTATGGGTGGGTGGGTGGGGGAGTGTTAATGTGTGTGTGTGTGTGTTTTTTTTTTTTTTTTTTTTTTTTTTTTTTTGAGATACTATAGGGCCGGGAGGGAAGCCAAGGCGAACTTTACACCTTCGAACACACACACACACACACACACACACACACACACACACACACACACACACACACACACATAAAACCAAGGGACGTCAACCCAGGCTTAATTTATGTAGGAACGAAAAATACTGCAGATGGAAATTAATCTTTTTATTATTATTATTATTATTACATTATTTTATCGATCTGTCTGTAAAAGTAATAATTGTAATAGTAATAGACTGCAGTGTTTGTTGTTTGTTGTTGTTATTTGTATCGAGTGAAATTCATTTAGATGATAACTTTGGCCTCTGTTATTTTTGTATCACTATTATCACTATTATTTGTATCACTATTCTTGTGATCCGATATAGAGGTGTAATAGTGAAGGCACACACACACACACACACACACACACACACACACACACACACACACACACACATACACACACACACATACACACACACACACACACACACACACACACACACACACACACACACACACACACCACACACACACACAGCCCTCCCTTCCCCTGCACAAGCACACTCTTCCCTTTTCACACACACACACACACACACACACACACACACACACACACACACACACACACACACACACACGACCTTTACTGAGAGTCAATCGATCCTCAAACGAGCAGAAATTCTCGTGCCTACCTGCAAAACCCAGTGTGATTTAACTCATACTTACGACTTAAAGGGTGTTTTGTCATAGTAAGAATATAATGTACATCCGACAGCATATATTCGTGTCCATCTAATTTATTTAATATTGCTAATATGACCATAAAGTTTCATTCTGAACCAGTTTTTATTCTAACAACATACGTAATTTACCATATGAGAACTATCTATATATATCTGTCATCTCTTCATTAAAATTGTATTACATCATCACTAAAACTAATACATAGGTACGCAAGTGGATAGGAAGCGAACTTATGCTGCCGACTGTACACTGTTGTATCTGAAATAATTTAAGATGAAAGCAGGTGTTGTAGAATAGTAAGATAAAAGTACAATGTGGGTAAATCTGGAGCAACTGATTTCTCCAAACTATTCCAAGCAACAGAACACCATTATTTTTGTTCATTTGGTCCTGTTTTCTAGCATACTTTGGAGGAATCAAGGCACTCCAATGTAACAAAAAAGAATTACCACCTTAACTTACACCTGAATCTTTCACTCGCGCACATCCTACTTGTATCAGTCTTTTGTAATGAAAATAATGTAAAGTTATGGTGTATATTATCCAGGTATATCAATATTAGTGTTTGGCGTCATCATATCATCAGATCCTGAGGAATGAAAAAGAGTTAAAAACAATAGGGGCATCAATTGTTGACTCGGTTGACGCATGTGTTATTTAGAGAAGTGTTTATTCTTTAGTAATTAATTTTTTGTGTCTCCTTTAGGGACCCTGTGATATTGTTAGAAAATTGGAGGCACATGAGTCCTACAAATATTGCCACGAAACACCACTTATAGGGAAGAAGCGTGTTTCGTGGCATAGTCAGGAGGAATCAAAAGCCTCCAATTCTCAAAACAATCACTGAGTCCTTAATACTTCATGTGAATTAAAACTGTATCGTTCTGTTGGGTTGCATCTCTGAGTGGGAACTGGTGCTAAGCCTTCATAACAAACAACTTAACAACTTACGATAATTATTTCTTCCAGTCGTGAACATACAGGCAGACAAATGAACAAAACATTCACCATTAGATAAGTCATTAATTAATTAAGGACCCTGTGATGTAGTCAGGAAATTGGAGGTATATGAGTCCTTCAAATATTGCCACGAAACACACACACCTATATGGATGGAGCTTGTTTTTTCATGGAGTGGTCAGGAGGAATCAGAAGCCTCCAGTTTTTTTACACGATCACAGGGTCCTTAAGGGGGTAATAATTCATTTTTGGTACATTGGAGTGCCTTGATTCCTCCAAAGTGTATATGCCAGGAAACAGGACCAGATGAACAAAAAGAATGGTGTTCTGTTGCTTGGAATAGTTTGGAGAATTCAGTTGCTCCAGATTTACCAACACAGAATTTTTCCCCTTAAATGAGTGTTCCTTTTACATCCCTTTAGAGTTGTATTGTGAATAAACTAAATAATCTTTTTTCTCTTATTATATATTATGAATTAGTACTGGTTGGGAAGTATGGCTTGTGACACTACATACACACACACACACACACACACACACACACACACACACACACACACACACACACACACACACACACACACACACACAAACACACACACACACACACACACACACACACACACACACACACACACACACACACACACACACACACACACACACTACCATACTAAGCCTGTTATGGTAGCGGTGTTGTTGTTGTTGTTGTTGTTGAGAGGAGGCCCGTAGGCTATGAACACACACACACACACACACACACACACACACACACACACACACACACACACACACACACACACATATAAGCACCTTTTATTTCCCCTTCCTCACCTAAATATAATAATACCTCGGTGATGCATTTAGGAATCACCGATGAATTATTCTTGCCGTTAAGTCCATCAAAGTGACGACCAAGATAGACCTAATATATATAATTATTTATATATAAATTTATGTCATTAACTATTTTCGTTAATTATGCGATGTATTACGTAGATTATTTCTATATGGATAGATTGCGATATGATTTTTTTTTTTATTTTTTTTTTTTTATTCCTTCGTGTTGAGAAGAGCGAAGTACGAGTATAGTACATCATTATAATATTCATAGACAATTGTTACCTAGATATATGTATTGTACTGTACACTCTTGGATTAAAGTCGTGTTCATTGCCACAACAGATCAGTGTAATAATTTGACTTGTTTGTGGAGTTTTGTCTACTTTTTTCCACAGGACATTCATTATTCTCGTGGTGGGAACTCAAGACGGTTTTATGTAGCACAGTCCTGAATGGATGATGAACACTAGACAAAAACTACATCTCACACACGGAAGCTATTATTGACTGACCCTCTGTTGCTTAAGGGGGTAATTCGCTTTTGTTACATTGGAGTGCCTTGATTCCTCCAAAGTATGCCAGCCAGGAAACAGGACCAGAAGAGCAAAAATAATGGTGTTCTGTTGGTTGGAAGAGTTTGGAGGATTCAGTTGCTCCAGATTTACCAACACAAAATTTCCCCCTTAAGGATCCTGTGATGATCGTGTATGAAAATCGGAAGCTTCTGATTCCTCGTGACCATGCCATGAAACAAGCTCCTTCCTTATAGGTGTTTGTGTTTCATGGCAATATTTGAAGGACTCATTTACCTCCAATTTTCTGACTACATCACAGGGTCCCTTAATTAAGACATTTTAGAGTGTATCTGTGTTATGTGTATGTTATAGTTTCTTTGATTTATTTGGTGTCTTATAGTGTTGTTGATATAATATAAATGCAGTGACAGTGAAAGTGGTTGGGACGATATATACATAATTCTATCAGTAATTTTTTTTATTTGATCGTAGTTGCGTATTATGTTTTGCTGTGCGTGGGATGTTATACTATTTGTGGGAGACTTAATGCAATAAGTACAGGAATGATAAAGAGTGTAAATGCTGTCTTTGAATAAGTAATTGTCGACGGATGGAAAAAAGGAATGACTGATGTTTATAGCTCTTGGGATCTCACCTCTTTACGAATATAGCAGTGAGGTTAGAAGTGTGTGTGTGTATATATATATGAGAGAGAGAGATAGAGATGAGAGTTGTATTTGTGTATATAGGAGTGTGTGTGTAAATGGATATGTGTAAGGTCTCCATCTCATACCCAGATCACCACAGCTTCCCCACAAACAGACAATGTATTGGCAAACATTGTGATGATCATTACGGCTGTCATTCACTGGGTTAACGTTCAGAGAGTCTCTTCCACTCTAACCAATCATCAGTTCTACATTTTTTATTAACTTGACCCATTTATTAACAGACTAAGCATATAAACACGTAGCACTTACATAGTTATAACACTCTTTAAACAACAACTTTACTTATCCTATGGAATTGGGCAATGTGCAGCAGCAATGTTACTTACCTCACCTCACATGCATTTCATAGCAACAGTTGGCGACTACAAGGAGCTACAACGCAAATATGAGCCAAGACAGGCAGCCAATCAAGGAACCAAACTATTAGACATGAGGGTAGTCAGCCCATGTACCCACTTAAAGGGAAGTAACTGTTGTGGGCAAAGTGCAGCACACGTAGACCTCCGAACTCTACCACAAAACAACACGTCTCTACAGTCTTATGTGGAGGGATTCTGTTGCTTGGGATATCTTGGAGGAATCAGAGCCCCCGAATTTCCCACAGCAAGTTACTTCCCTTAAAACTCATCCGACTCCTCCCCCCTTCCACCTACCCCTTATCCATTGCTTGACTCACCTGCCGTCTACTCTCGCCTCTTTTCTTTTAAATATGTACTACACAATCACGAGCCTCGAGTTTTTCCCGCCTTGGATGGATAAATGGAAATAAAATAAGATGATTTTAATTTATACTGTGGCATAATGTGTCATATCACACGGCTACCATAAAAGGCAAGTAAACCACCTGTGTTTCTTGGTATATAAATAATATTAATGTCCCTAGTGTGTTTTTAATACCGGTACTCTTATGTAAGAAAAACATTGTATGAAATAAGAGACTGAATAGATGGTTTCCCTCGACTCGGCTGCGTAGCAATTAAATTTCGTGTTTGTACTGGACATCTGACATGACCACATCTTTGACACTTTCTTCATTATCATCTGTTATAACACTCAGGATCTCCAAACATTTTTACCCCAGTTCTGGGAAGGAAACATACAATATGGTCATCAACAACAACAACACTGACAGTATCCACCACCGTCATCACTTTCAGGTGGTAATTCTTTTTTGGTACATTGGAGTGTCTTGATTCTTCCAAAGTATATCTAGGAAACAGGACCAGAAGAGAAAAAATAATAGTGTTCTATTGCTTGGAATAGTTTGGAGGATTCAGTTGCTCCTGATTTACCAACACAAAATTTCCCCCGTAATTAACGACCATCCACACCAACCACTACAGTTACAATCTTCATCACCATCACCACCACCATCACCATCACCATCACATTCATCACTGACGACCAACAACATACAAGGCAACCACTCTTTTCACAATTTCCATCACCATTACCAACACCATTATTATCATCACCCTTAAACAACCACTACTATAATTACTACTACTACCACTACTACCACAGCAAACAAGACCACCACCGCTACTACCAGCATCATCGCTGTCACCATGACTACCATAATCATCACCCTTAACAACCACTACTCTGACTACTACTACCACCTTAACAACCACTACTACTACTACTACTACCACCAACCAGGCCACCACCACCACTATTACTACCACCACGCACCACTAACAGCATCATCGCTATCAACATTCATTAACATTACCCTATTACCAAGAT
The DNA here is from genome assembly GCA_033782935.1 of Petrolisthes cinctipes. Lineage (NCBI taxonomy): Eukaryota > Metazoa > Arthropoda > Malacostraca > Decapoda > Porcellanidae > Petrolisthes > Petrolisthes cinctipes. The sequence continues at coordinate 8,827 of JAWQEG010008102.1, forward strand.
AACGTCCATCCCCATCACCACACACACACACACACACACACACCTCCCTTGCCGTCTTACCACTACCGGGGGGGGGGGGGGATGGGAGGCTCTTGTATCTCTCATTTCAATCTTGTTATTTTCCCAAACTTCCTCGCTATATTTGGGTTACCTTAATATTTCGCCTCACTCTTACCTCCACGTCCCTCCTCCTCCTCCTCCTCTCCACTGCTATTCCCCTTTCCCTTCCCATCCCTCCCCAGTGAAGCACCACCACGTTTAATATACCTTCCCCTTCCCTTCCCTTCCCCTCCCAGACCCATCTCCTCCACCTCCACCACCTCCACCACCTCCACCAATGCCGCTTTACCAAGTTAGTTACCTGATGATGATGATGATGATGATGGCGGCAACTCCCTTTCTCATCGGGTAACTGAAAACCGTTTTGAAATTAATGACGGTTTGGAGGGAGCAACGGACGTAACGGACCCGCTCGTACGGTTAGAATTTTCGACACAAACGCCAATATAAGTCGCCGCCAAGTGCCATCGTGGTGTAGGAAGGCGGCGGGCGCGTTAGAAAGCCTTATCTCGACACCTGAGGCACAGATAAGAGCAGCTGTATCACACACCCAGACAGCCAATCAGCAGAAAGCGCGCCAAAATTCAAATGAATAGAATCTGGCGGCGCGCGTTGAGGAGAAGTGGGAAGGAAGAGGAGGAGGTGGTAGTGGTGGTGGTGGTTGTGGGTGGGAGAAAATGGAAGGAAGAGGAAAGTGGTGGGTGAGGGGTTTGGGAAAGAAGGAAGAAGGGGAAGGGAAATGAGAAGAAGAGAAGCAGAGTAGAGATAATTGAAAGGATGGGAAGCAGAGAGAGAGAGAGAGAGAGAGAGAGAGGTTTAAGAGCAAGTGTGGTGGAAGGGAAATAGAATGAGAAGGAGAAACGAAGGAGAAGGTGAGAAGAAAGTGAAAAAAGTAAAGGAGTTTGTTGGAGGAAGAGTCTAGAGGTAGGGGGGAAGGAAGTATGAAGAATGAAAGTTGGAGAAGAGAAAGATAGACCCGGATAAGAGAGAGAGAGAGAGAGAGAGAGAGAGAGAGAGAGAGCTGGAGGAGAGGAGAAGTAGGAGTAAGAGGAGACAAAAACAGTAAGAAGAGAGAGAGAGAGAGAGAGAGAGAGAGAGAGAGAGAGAGAGAGAGAGAGAGAGAGAGAGAGGGACGGAAGAGATAGTAAGTGGGGAGGTAGGTAAGAATTAGTGGTTGAAATTAAAAAGGCTCCTCACCCTCCCTTCACTTGTTTAACATTTTTAATTAAGATGTTGGCGATTGTGGAGTAGGCCTACTTACGAGGCCCTGCAGATGGATACTTGAAAATTGATTTGAATGTGACAGGCGGGACGGAACAAGAGGAGGGGCGGAATGACGAATATAATAATGATGATGAGTTAAGTTAAGTGAATCAGGTAGGTAACTCTCTCTCTCTCTCTCTCTCTCTCTCTCTCTCTCTCTCTCTCTCTCTCTGTCAGGAAATGAATATATATCTCGCGTTTAGTGTTCTTTTCTCTCTCTCTCTCTCTCTCTCTCTCTCTCTCTCTCTCTCTCTCTCTCTCTCTCTCTCTCTCTCTCTGTGTGTGTGTGTGTCAGGAAAGTAATAAATATCTCGCGTTGAGTGTTTTCTCTCTCTCTCTCCCTCTCTCTCTCTCTCTCTCTCTCTCTCTCTCTCTCTCTCTCTCTCTCTCTCTCTCTCTCTCTCTCTCTCTCTCTCTCTCTCTCTCTCTCTCTCTCTCTCAGAAGCTTTCCAACATATCTCGTTAGTAATTGAATAGTATAACGGATGATTAAAATTATAAATACAGACTAACACCAAAAAATTATATTCAGCTCTTACTACAACTGAATATAAGACAATACACTTTCGTCATGCTGTAATGATACGGTTAAAAAAAAAAAAAAAAAAAAAAAAAAAAATACATACATACATACTCATTGTCTTAACCCGAAAAAGAAAAATGAATGGTATGGATTTTTTTAAGACTACCACCAGGCGATTTTTCTCGACTGAGGGAACCACATTCGTTAAAAACTACTTCAATAATAAGTGTATATATAATCAACAAACGGATAAACACCTGCCAGCCATTGCTATATAGATAAAATACTTGCACTAACACCGAGTAATGTAAAAACCATCACTCTGCTAAAAAAAAAATAAATAAATAAAAAAAAAAATAAAATAAAAAAAATGTTGCTTAGCGTGTTAAGGGGGTGCGGGAGTAGGGGACAGGCTTGTGGGGGGTTTGGGGGGTGCGGGAATAGGGGGACAGGCTTGGGGGGGGGAGGGGTAGAAAGCCTGTCCCCTATTTCCGCACCCCCCTAACCCCCCTCCCCCAAGCCTGTCCCCCTACTCCCGCACCCCCCAAAACCCCCTAAGTTATATCCACTCACCTGTTTGATTCCTATGATATACCCACTCTCCTTCCCCCTAAATTATACCCACTCACCTGTCCCCCACTATGATATACCCACTCACCTGTACACCCCTATAATATACCCACTCACCTGTACACCCCTATAATATACCCACTCACCTGTACACCCCTATAATATACCCACTCATTTATCCATTATGATATACCCACTCATCTGTCCACCCCTATGATATACCCACTCACCTGTCCCCTATGATATACCCACTCACCTCTCCCTTCCCTATAATATACCCACTCACCTGTCCACTATGATATACCCACACACCTGTCCACTATGATATACCCACTCACCTGTACACCCCTTTAATATACCCACTCACCTGTCCACCCCTATACTATACCCACTCACCTGTCCACTATAATATACCCACTCACCTGTCCCCTATGATATACCCACTCACCTGTCCACCTCTATCATATACCCACTCACCTGTCCACTATGATATACCCACTCACCTGTACACCCCTATAATATACCCACTCACCTGTCCCCCCCCCCCTCCTCACCCTTCAAAATTGGTCATGTTCCCCTCTCTTCTTCCTATTAAAATATTGGTCCATCTTTCCTTCCTTCCTTCCTTTCGTAGTCTTCTCACTCAGAATGAATCCAATGCCTCCCTTTAAAAATTACTACCTCACTCCACCACTTTTACGTCTTCAAGAGTACAACCTTACCCCCTCTTCCTTCCTTCCCCCTTCCTCCCTCTCTTTTTCTTGTCCCTATATTTTCTCTCTTTCTTTTTTGGGGGTGGGAGGGTGGGGTGGGGTCCCTCTCTCTCTCTCTCTGTCTGTGTATCTTTTTTTTTTCCCCTACGTCTTTCACAACGAGGCTGACAGCGAGACGAAAAAAAAAAATAAGCAGGAAAGAGGATTGGTATCAAATTCGTGGCGTGCGGTGTTGTGGTTCCCGGGTGTTGATTGATATTTAATTATGTGTGTTTTGGGCGAAGGCGAGGCAGGAAAGAGAGAGAGAGAGAGAGAGAGAGAGAGAGAGAGAGAGAGAGAGAGAGAGAGAGAGAGAGAGAGGGAGGAAGGGAGAGAGAGGGAGGCCGAGATAGTCATCGTTAATTCAGGTGGGCCATTGCCGAGGTGGTGGCTTGAGCGAACCTGTACATACATACCACAACTGTCAACAACACCACCAACACCATCATCACTTATTATGACTATGCAGGTCCTACTCACGTTTTCCTCTTCGTTTCTCGCATTTTATTTCTTCTCTTCACGCCGTCCACATCTTTTGTCTCTTTACATCCTATCTCTCCCTCATCCCTCCCTCTCACATTAAATCTCCCCTCCCTCTCGCATCCCTCTCACATTCATTCTTCCTTCCCCCTCTCATATCCCTTCTCCTCTCCTCTCTCTCACATCCCTTCTCCTCTCCTCTCTCTCACATTCCTTCTCGCCTCTCTCTCACATCCCTTCTCCCCTCTCTCTCACATCCCTTCTCCCCTCCCCCTCTTAGAACACATCTTCACGCCTCTGCTTTCACACCTCTCCTGCCCTTTCTCCCATTATCACCACCTCCACTGTCTCCTCCTCCTCCTCCTCCTCCTCCTCCTCCTCCTCCTCCTCCTCCTTCCTTGTCTCTCGCTTCCCCTTCACCTTCCTTTCCTCCTCCCCATCTCACTTCTTCTCCCCCTCCTCTTCCTCATTGTCCTTCTCTTCTGTTTCCACCTTCTCTTTTTTCTCCTCCTCCTCCTCCTACTCCCATCTCCTCCTCCTTCTCCTCCTACTCGCATCTCCTCTTGCCCCCATTCTCCCTCCTCCTATTCCACTCAGACTCCGAACCAGAACGCCATTTTGGTACACTGGAGAATGACCCAAACAACAACAACAACAACAGCCGGAGTCGAGAACGAAGAACAACAAGTGGCGGCTGGGACTTTTTGTAGGGGGACTTGGCCAACTTTCTAGGGGAAAACGCTGGAGGGGTGGCCGAGAATTTCCCCGAGTTGGTGTGTTCCATCTCCCTATCGCCGCTTCATCAAATAATTATACCCATCTAACTTGGTTATTACTGAGCGAAATTAAGCAATTAACTAGGCACAATCTGGCATGATACAAGATGTGAGATAGTGTCAAAGCTGCGAGGCGAGGGAGGGGAGTGTGGCCCAGGCAGGTAGGCAGGGAGTGAGAACTGGTTGGTTGGTTGGTCCCTTCCCTTCCCTTCCCCTCCCTTACCTTCCCTTACCTTACCTTCCCTGCCATTCCCCTCCCCTCTCCTTCCCTTCCCTTCCCACACCGACACACGCACCTACACACTCCTGTATACCCTCCCCTCTTCCTTTCCCCAACCACACACACACACACACACACACACACACACACACACACACACACACACACACACACACACACACACACACACACACACACACACACACACACACACACACACACACACACACACACACACACACACACACACACACAGCCCTCCCTTCCCCTGCACAAGCACACTCTTCCCTTTTCACACACACACACACACACACACACCACACTTCATTATATCCTTCCCCAATCACACTCTTTTTCACACACAGGTACAGTAACGCTCTCCTCACCTTTCACAATCACACACACACACACACACACACACACACACACACACACACACACACACACACACACACACACACACACACACACACACACACACACTCGCGTACCAAAGCATTTTTCTTCCTCTCTCGTGTCTCTTTCCCAACCCGGCCCCCTTCCTCCCCTCACTTCCTCGCTCCTACACCAACCTTTTCTTTCTCACCCCTTCCTCGCATCTTTTAAAACTGTTTTCCCGTTTGTACTATAGAGTGCTTTAGGATTACTACTTTAAGGGGGCACTGTGATGTAGTCAGAAATTGGAGGTAAATGAGTTCTTCAAATATTGCCACGAAAAACACACACACACACACACACACACACACACACACACACACACACACACACACACACACACACACACACACACACACACACACACACACACACACACACACACACACACACACACACACACACACACACACACACATGGAAGGAGCGTGTTTCGTGGCATAGTCAGGAGGAAACAGAAGCCTCTAATTCCCCTCCACGATCACAGGGTCCTTAATGATACAACAAAATCACGCCTCGTAAATACCTAGACTATTAATCCACTCTGACTTTAGAGAACGGGGAGAAGATACATTGACATACATTTCCTTATATTTCTTCATTTATTTATTTATTTATTTTAATTTTTTATTCTATTTTTTTTTTTTTTTTTTTTTTTTTTTTTTTTTTTTGTAATGCTAAAGCAAAGTTATGCCATGAGTAGGTGCCTTATCCCTCCATCCCATTTGTGTCATAAATAAGTAAACAGAGGTAATTTGTGATGTATATTGATGGAGTTACAAGGACAGGTAAATATATATTAATATTAGTGTTGCGATCCCCTCTGTAGAGATACCAGGAGTAAAGTTGCCAGGTTGGTGTTGCCGCTCGAATAGTTGGAGAGAAGTATGGCCAGGATTGTGTCTCAACCTGACAGTGTAGCCACGGAAAGGAACATACACATATCAAGCAGAAAAATGGCTAAGTTAGAGTGTTTTATGGGAAAGAAAGTAACATTCACTCTAAAGAAAAAACTCGACAGAACTTTGTCAGATCGCGAATAAAACTGTTTCATGGAGGATCTGTGAACTGCCGGTGCTGGGTCTATTTTCAATATTATAATTCTTTTATGTGAAGGAATAATAGATTGACATTATATTGTACTCATAATGCCTGTACTTCATGTTGATATTTCAGCTACGTTTGCACTGATTATCGGGTTTCAAATACACGATGGATTGTAAATTTCGCTATAAGCTTAGGAAATTGCTAGATAGTCTTCTGACTCTGCCGACACCTCTATAGTCTGTAACAAAATCATACCCATTTCCAGCTTCTCAGTGTCCTTTTTCAGGATCAGACCAGAACCTTGTAGCATATTACAGATGCAACTAAACATTAAATATGACTCTTTTATATTATCAAGGTTGTCTATATAACTGAAATATCTCTGCTATTTTTTCTTCACTTCAGTGCAGTGTTTTCAGAACTTACTGATAATTTTAACTACAGTGTAGATCTTTCTCTAGGTCAGTACTGCTGTTTTCGTTTTCTTTGAGAGAGTTGTTGCTCTTGGATATGTATAACTCTCTATGCGTCATCTTCCTCTTGTCCAAGTATTACGGCGACATCCACCTTTCAGATCACATCTCTCATAACCAAAGAATAATGGTTGGCAGAAAAGGGCACAAGCAGGTAAAGTAAAGTATGTTGAGGCAGGGAGTGTTAGTTACATCAAAGTACAACACAAATGAAAATAGAACATGGGAGGGTCATGCAGCGCAGAGCCAGAGAAAGTATATGGCACCACAGTACTATAAGTTTGTGTACAGAGATGTAGAAAGCATGGATAGGACAGTGAAACAAGGCTGGATAAGAGAATACAAGGCCCCAAGGTAGGCAGGCAGGGAATAGCTGAAGATTGTACAGGGAGATATAATATAAAATGAAGGGTAAGAAGGAGAAAGACTGGAGGAGTAGGAGGGGAGGGACATTTTAGCAGTCTCAGAAAACCAGGCAGGCAGGCAGCTTCTCCACACCTCACCCACCACCACCACCACCACCACTCTGGACCTGAGGGGACGACGATCTGATGGGAGGGCTGATAGACTGAGCAGAGATGGAGAGTTGTGGCAGCAGAGGAGGGGAAAGGGTGATGTGGGATGAGGAAGGGGAGATACGGAGGTAGTGTGGGATGAGGAATGGGAGAAAGTGATGTGAAATGGGAATGGGGGAAGTGGTGTGGTGGTGGTGGTGTTGGAGGGAAGAGAAAGGGAAACGAAAGAGGAATAGGTTCTTCTGTCCATGATTTCTACTGTGATTTTTTGGACGAACGGGGATTTTACTCTATATAATTGCCTGGTATTTTTCTAAACGGTAACTAGGACGAGCTGTTGTTTTTGTGGTAACTATAATAATTGGACGTTACTTGTGCTATTAATTTGTTGGGTTATTATTATTTTTTTTAAATTATTATTATTATTATTATTATCATTATTTTTTTCATTATTATTATTATCATTATTTTTTTTTATTATTATTATTTTAATTTTACTTTATTTAGTTTTTGACATAGAATCAATGGAGAGTTATCGTATAACTTTTTATATATTGGCTAATAGTTAACTCTTGAAATTCATGTCCTGATTATATAACTTTTTACCTGACTATGAGTTCTAAGTTTCATAGAAAAGTGAATGCATTAATGTTTTTCTTTAATAATATGAAGAAGTGGAGTTCCCCATGAAAGAGAAAAGGTATACAGTAGGTGTTGTGTTTTGGGTTTGTATCCAGGCATTGAACGACTTGCAAAAACATAAAAACAAACTCAAGAATCAAGTATTGTTCCGTGAAGGGTAATTAGGTGTTTATTCTTCTTTGTGTGTTTCAAGATCATTATTGGGGACTGATTGATGTATGAGATGAATACTTTATTTTAAGCAGTATTGGGCTCTTGTTTTATGACTTTAGATTACATATATACTGAATTTAAAGAGTTTTGTGTAAAAGTTGTAATCGTCTGACGAATATTTGTGAGTGTAATACATATTGATATATTTTTCAGTTAATTGAAAATGTTCAGAGGTGTGTAATGATGTATATGCTGCATTTGGAAAGATGTTATTTTACAAGTGTTCCCTTCCTCAACCCACCCAATTACGTACCGTATGTATAGATCCGAGCAGCTCAAGGGGAAGCACTGTCTCAGCCCCTCCACACTTGAATACAATTGATTCTGATTGCTCCGCTTCTTTCAGTGTCCTATATAGGGTGGTGAGGAATATCATGTTGAGCGTAGCACTTCACAATGAGAGATAATCACCTAATAATACCAGGAAGTCCGGATGGGTCCTAATGGCACCTAGTATTTACGTGTAGTTGTACATATGAGTCGACAGCAAAATTTCTCTTCAACTTTCCTCGTATAGTAAATTTATGCTGAATTGTATTTGGCGAAAAAACTCTTGGGTATTATTTCATTTAACTAATTACCTGGTGTTTGTATGATAGTTTACAATATAGCCTTGGCAGATCACCACCCCCTTCGTATTACGCCATAAAGGGGGAAATTTTGTGTTGGTAAATCTGGAGCAACTGAATCCCCCAAACTATTCCAAGCAACAGAACACCAATATATTTGTTCATGTGGTCCTGTTTCCTTGCATACTTTGGAGGAATCAAGGCACTCCAATGTAACAAAAAAGAATTCCCTCCTTAAGATTGAAGGAAATATATACTGTTTATACTATTGGCTCCACACCAAGCGTTACCCCATTTAGCGTCGTCCATTTTTGAGGCACTATGTTGAGTAAATGGGAACATGAATTCGAGACTTAGTTACCCGAGTCCATAACACTAGATCCATTACTTACGGGAAGGGAAGATTGGCAAAGTTGAATGGATAACTCGGGAGTGCTGTCAAAGGCAACTAACTAACTATATTTTACATACACACTACGTCATCGACTTATATTTATTTACCTACATACCTACCGGGGCCTATATCTTTATTTACTTCTATACCCAGTTCTCCTACTTAATTCAGGCTGCTCCAAAATTCAACATCTCCAGTCATCCCTTCACTTGAGCACCGCAACGACTGTCCATCTCTCTCATTCTCATCTCCTCACTCTCAAAAATTTTCTTCACCATCCCACATAGATACTACTTACCCCCCCCCTCCCCTACACACACACACACACACACACACACACACACACACACACACACACACACACACACACACACACACACACACACACACACACACACACACACACACACACACACACACACACACACTCACACACACACACACACACACACACACACACACACACACACACACACACACACACACATTACCCTTGTACCTGTCCACACCTGCCTACCATCATCTCACATTCCTCCAATCCATCTCCTATTCCTTTCCTCGACCCACATCTGCCGTCTATTATACCTGCCATACCCATTACCCTCCCTACCTCTCATACCATCTATATATACCCTCATCTACTAACACATCCACCTACATTACATACAGTATATACATGAACACCCACCTACGTACAGTACTAAGCTAGCTACCCTTGCTCATCTATTTAGTTCCTCATTTTTCTATTTACATACAGTATTTGTTTATCTACCCATATTCCAACCACTTACGTAGACAAATAACCCCGCCTTCTCATCTCCCTCACCCACCCACCCATTTACCGCTGGCCACCACCTACTCATACTCACTTTCAAATTATCCCTCCGCCCACCGTTCCTAGCCTAGACACCTACCTACCCACCTACTCACTCACTCACCCTCCCGCCCACCCACTCACTCACTCACTCACTCACTCTCTCTCCCTCCCGCCCACCCACTCACCCACCCATCCACTCATTCATGCCCCCAACTACTCACTACCCTACCCATACAATACTTATACTTTTCAGCCAACTACCCACACCTAATTATTATCAACATACTCCTACCTACCTACTCATATGTTCAATCTGTTGTACCATCTACCCAAATTAGATACTATTCTGTTATCTATAGTTATTCCCACATCCTTCCCCATTGTCCTCCTATCCACCCACCTATCATACCAACCTATCTACAGTATACCTATTACCTCTCCAACCTTTGCACCAACTCTAGCTTCCTTACAAATTAGTTCTATCTTTCCATCCCACCCCTATACTCTGTCACCCCCTACCCCTATCAAAGTCAGGACATACTTAGTTCCACACCCACATTTTCAACACACATACCCACACACACACACACACTCACTCACTCATACCACTCAACACATACTATTCTCCACACCCACATTTGTAACACACACACACACACACACACACACACACACACACACACACACACAATCACAACATCATTTTTTTCCCACCCACAATTCCAACCCAACTCACCCACCCACACACACACACAATCACAACTTGCTTATTTACCCACCCACATTTCCAACCCAACCCAACCCAACCCACCCACCTACAAGGGACGGACCGCACGCCACAGAGTCACATTGTCCCCCCCACCCCCACCCACCCCACCCCCTCCACCGACAACGACGACGACGACACCAATCATACGAATATTTCCATTATGGCATCGCAACTACTTCATCTCTTTAATAATGTTGCACCTCATCAGACGGCCTATTTAAAGGAGCAGAGCGGGAGAATCAGGCGGGAGAAAGCGGGACACGGACGGGACCAGGAGAGAGAGAGAGAGAGAGAGAGAGAGAGAGTGAGAGAGAGTGTGAGAGAGAGAGTGTGTGTGTGAGAGAGTGAGAGCGTAAGGCGTCACCTCGAGGACTGAGATAAGAGGGTGCCGCGTCTACCTATTGTCCGTGCGCAGCCCAGCTTTCATTTGGCCTCTCTCTCTCTCTCTCTCTCTCTCTCTCTCTCTCTCTCTCTCTCTTACACACCACCATCATGTTGCATACCTTTATTTATTTACTTGAGGAACCTTTTCGACTGTCAGTGTGGTATCTATTGGTGTGCATGGTTTGAGAAGAAAGAAGTGGTGGTGCACGTCGTATGAATCAAGTAGTTATAGTTAATTAGTTAGTTAGTTTGGTAGTTAATTGGTTAGTTAGGTAATTAGTTAGTTAGTTGGTTACTTAGTTAGGTAGTTAGTTAGTTAGGTAATTAGTTAGGTAGTTAATTAGGTAGTTAGTTAGTTAGGTAGTTAGTTTGTTAGTTTGGTAATTAGCTAGGTAGTTAATTAGTTAATTAGTTAAGTAGTTAGTTAGTTAGGTAGTTAGTTTGTTAGCTAGTTAGTTAGTTGGTTAGTTAGTTAGTTAGTCGTATACTTTTGTTTTGGGCCTTTTAGAACACCGATGTCATAGTGAGGTTTTGTGTGTATGTATTGTAGTTGTCTTGCAAATATGACTGACAGTTTTCAATGCGTTCGACCAGATGGATTTGTTCTCATTAAATTAATATAAAACATCTGAAGTAGTTTTTTGTCCTTTAGTCCATATATTTTTAACACTACCGAAACTGCACCCGCTCCTTATTTAATGCTCCGTTGTTTCCTTTCATAGTTTTTCGATTAATTATTTACAGTGATATATTTATTATATTGCACCTGGATTGGTCCGAAACCTGTATTTGTCTAATTAATAGGTGTAGAACAGTTGATGCATTTTCTCCAAGTTAATGAAAGAAACTATGAGCCGAACTTACACCGAGGCACAGTAATTGTTACTTCCACATGAAATAACCATATTTTAACTATTAAATAAAGAAATATAATTAATTGAATTCAAATAAAATAAAATATTAAAAAATAAATTAATGAATAAAACCTGGCATTAAAGCTACTTATTTGAAGGTTCCTCCCTTAACAGTATAATTAGTAGTCATAATTCAGTTGTACTGTACAATTGCAGGTATCAATTTTTCATTACACTTGTGAAGTTTTACGTAAGTCAAATTATAGAGTAAATACTAAACGCTCCAGATGATCCTGAGAGATTATTACTGCATGGGCATTGAATCCTGGGAGTGGTCAGTACCTCAAGATGACATGCATGGCCACGCTCATATGGAAGTGATAATAGTACTCGGTTGACAAGCATTTCCAGTTCTACAAGCATTTCCAGTTTTACAAGCATTTCCAGTTTTTCAAGCATTTCCAGTTTTACAAGCATTTCTAGTTCTACAAGCATTTCCAGTTTTACAAGCATTTGCAATTTTACAAGCATTTCCAGTTTTACAAGCATTTCCAGTTTTACAAGCATTTCCAGTTTTACAAGCATTTCCAGTTCTACAAGACCCTTGAATAAAGATATGCTTCAAAATACGAATAAAGAAAATATCACATTCTTAATCGATCAATAAACCACAATAAGCGACTGTTCTCTAACACAAAACCGTGAAGTAATGATATTCCTTTTGATATGACGGTCAGAAAGAGTAAAAAATGGTCTTACTATGTTGTTGATACTCCTTTTCAAGTCCGAGGCAATCATATGCGAGTCCCCTCTCATTTTCACCTGTATGGAATGAGAGAAATAATTTAGGAACGAAGGACCTTTTTGTGCCACTTTACTTTTTTCATCAGTATGGAGCTAAAAAAAAAAAAAAAAAAAAAAAAAAAAAAAAAAAAAAAAAAAAAAAGTTATACTATTACTATATTATAGAATGGACCTATTTCTGTTACCCCAATTTATTCTACTGTAGTATGGAGTAAGCATTATTATTTAGGAGAGGAGCTACTGAACTATTGGCCACAAGAATTCGTACAAACGCTATTGTTTTCAAGGGTTTACAACATACCGGTATAGAAAATATAAGGCTATATATACATCATTATTATTATTAGGTTTGTTGCGTTGGTAATCACCGAGTCACTTGGTAGACCATTAATCATTGCAGTGCTTCCAGAATAATAACCTCTATTTCCATATAGTTTGTGTAAGAAAGCTTGTGGCCAATCATACTTGTCACACCCAATAAAGATACATTTTCTAAGGTCTGGCGCGAGGAGACAGATGGAGCGAAAGAAAGAATCTACAATATTTTCTTCCCATTTATTTGTTGTTATTAATTTTGGTCGGTATAGATTGACCTGAATATTTATGTAGGAAGTCAGGGAAGACCTGTTTGTGTCACCTCATAATTTTATATTCATCTTCAGTATAATACCTGTATGTGTCACCTCATATTTTCATTTTCTTCAACCTCAAGTAATAAGTTCTGTTTGAGTCACCACCACCATCTATTTTATAATTATCATCAGTAATACCTGTTTGTGTCACCTCACCTTTTTTATATTCAACATGAGTATGGAATCATTGAAGTGTTCGGCATGATGTGTAAAGGAAGACTCTGTATGCGATGTGTACCCTTCCTTCTTTTCCAGTGAGTGTGAAGTGAGTGAATGGAGTGCGTGCTTGCCTTGCCTTGCCTTGCCTGCTTGTATGTGTGCTTTGCTTGGTAAGGAGGGCGGTCGGTGGCAGGTGGGGCCGCGCCTAATGTTGGAAACTAATTACCTATCGATTGGTTTTCCATCTTGACTGGGTTGGGAATTTGTTGACGGGGGAGAGGTTTTGAATGTTGTTATAATGTAGGCGGGGAATTAGTATACTGTTTTCATGGAGGTGATTTTGTATGTTGTGGTCTATGGCGGAAAATGATATATGTAGTGTAACATACGGAATATGTAGTTTCTTTTGGAGTATTTACGTAGGGGATTTCATGATCTTTTGCGGGTATTTTTTAAGGTGTTACAAAATCGCTTCGCAAACACGTATTGTGCCTAAACCCTCAATCCTCTCTTCGTCAGTAAATTATGTACAAATATAGAAATTGAAAAAAAATATAACTATATGTGGTTTAAATTTGCACGTTATACAGTTAGGTTTTTTTTTAGTAAAAATATCAGTCATACTTTCTGAAATATAACATATGTATGTTGGCAATACTTTCAGGGTTTGGACGTTCCTTCGGTTCCCCAACAACTTCCTTTTAATTCTTCAACTATCCCTTTTTTCCTACTATTTCATTCATGCTTGCTGTCCCACCTCTCTATCACCTTATAGCTCCCTCGTCCTACCTTACCTTCAGGATCATCTTGGCATAGGACAGTCTTCTTTCATCCTCAATCAGTCTATGAAAATTATATAGAATCTGTGGTGGAAAATTGACGTCATCATTTTATCTTGCAGGTGTATTCCAAGTGGAGTTCAATCTGGCAATCTTGCGTCAAAATACTTACGAACGACTTGACGAGGGCCCTGCACATATGCTGGTGTGTGTGTGTGACGTGTTGGGGGACATGTAGGTGACCTGACTGTAGCACTGACCTCTACAGACGAAATCAACAGGTCAGTAGTATCAGGTGTGTTTGTTTACCTTTATGCTGTCTATCATTTAGGGTCAGAAGGACGTTGTAGGTTTGGTGACGTTATCTACACACGTGATGACAATTTTGGTAGCTCAGATTCAGAAATATTTACCAGTCTTGGTTTATCGTGGGTTTTACTCCCAATAGTGTTCAGTTTTCATCATTATTATCGTTGATATTACAGTCCCTCCCCAAAGTCCGGTGTTTAGTGTTGTACAACCAGCATGGGCACATGAAAAACAATTAATGCAACTGACAGATATTAAATCCCAAAGAGAGGAGGGTATACAATTTTCAAAGAACCTAATGGTCGACTGTAAAGTATAGCTGGATTAAGAGGAACACAAAACATCCAATCGCATTTACTTTTTGACCCTTGGATTCGATAGGAGTGGATAATTATGAAAGAAATGAGATACAGATGAAACAGCGAGGTGTTGTTACCTATATAGCTGAACTTGTACAGTATACATCCCATACGGTAATTCAGGAGCGTGATAAAAATATTCCGATCTTTTTCAAAGGATTGATGATTATGAATCGTATTGATTAGAAGAGTATATTTTGGGAGTAATTTTAATAAATATTACACAATCTTCCCGCTCGTAGTCATAGTTACAAGTTGTGGTTTTAGCCCATCTTGTTTACCAAAACATGGGAGTAAAACTTTAAATCCTCACAAGTATCCGGTCAAGTTTAATGTTCTATTGTGTTTACTATTTATGTCACACAAGAACCATGCATACAATTATTGCTGTCACATTCTATTATATGACATTTCTAATATATATTTTCTAAATAATCACACGTGGATATATAAAAACTAATACTTATAAAAGGAAATATGAAGTGCCCAAGGAATGAAACCCCTTCAACACAAAATAGAAATACGACTGACTGACTTGGCTGGCGAATCGACCACACCAGCAGAGTACATACATTCACTAATAATGGTGGACCAACCTGACGCCCACCTGTCCGTCCGTCTAGTCTCTCTTGGAGTGGTATGGTTTTCTCCCAACATGGTGGACACGTGTTGTTCAGTCGTGGTCGAAAATTAGCTGCCACCCTTCCATCTTTACTAACTATGGAAAAAAAAAAATTCGTGGGTAAAAATTAAGAATGTAAGCAGCTAAATTTTTTATGTGTATTGTAATTTATAGTAATTGCACATAAACACAGTTGTACTACCCTAATGATCACCTTAGTAAATAGGAATAAAATACAGATATAAGTAAAAAATGATACATTAATAATTATTAGTTTCTCTGAAGTGATGGATGATTATAGTTAGGGAGTTACTGAAGGAGAGGCAGAGGTGGAGGGAGGAAAGTTGTGTTGTTGACTGTAGTTACCATATATTATGCTTATAGGGAGAGCCAGGTGATTTGTTTACGTCAGGTCAGTCGTAGTGAAGGACACACACACACACACACACACACACACACACACACACACACACACACACACACACACACATTGCTAGCTAGTGAGATGTGGCTTGATATCACCGAACACACACACACACACACACACACACACACACACACACACACACACACATTGCTAGCTAGTGAGATGTGGCTTGATATCACCGAACACACACACACACACACACACACACACACACACACACATTGCTAGCTAGTGAGATGTGGCTTGATATCACCGAACACACACACACACACACACACACACACACACACACATTGCTAGCCAGTGAGATGTGGCTTGATATCACCGAAGACTTACACACACACACACACACACACACACACACACACACACACACACACACACACACACACACACACACACACACACACACACACACACATTGCTAGCTAGTGAGATGTGGCTTGATATCACCGAAGACTTACACACACACACACACACACACACACACACACACACACACACACACACATTGCTAGCTAGTGAGATGTGGCTTGATATCACCGAAGACTTACACACACACACACACACACACACAAACACACACACACACACACACACACACACACACACACACACATTGCTAGCTAGTGAGATGTGGCTTGATATCACCGAACACACACACACACACACACACACACACACACACACACACACACACACACACACACACACACACACACACACACACAGACCATTATGAGAACACAATCCATTTTTAACAAACACACATATTAGCTTTTAATGTAAACACTCAAGCTTAGGATGTGTTGTGGAATATTTTATACATCCTCGCTACTCGTACATATATTTTTTTTTTTATGCATTAAATAGTTCCACTCATAGGCACAACAATTCCCCTCCCTTTGCAATTAAAACCAAGAACAGTTGAAATATTCTAATGGCTGGTGGCAGAGTGACTTCATAATCTGTTTTGAAGTAGGGCAGAGAAGGTCAACATAAACACGATTAATAGGTAAATTAATAGGTAAATAGGTAAATAAATATGTAAATAAATACGTAAGTAGGTAAATAAATACGTAAGTAGGTAAATAAATAGGTAAATAGGTAAAATTCTTGATGCTATTCAGTTGAAGTGGTGTGTCCTGCAGCCTCTACAAAGCTGTGACAAAAAATTAGAGTACATTATCTCAGTTTAGTTAGTAGGAATTGTGGTTCTATTTGGGATGTATCAGTGTCTTCAAGTTCACCAGTTCTACCTTACCTCCATTATCGCTGACAGTCACTCCAGGCATACATGTACGTATCTGTGGAATTTATCACATTTGGAGCTGATATCATTTGACCCTGATATATATAACTGGTTAGTCTGTATTTAGAATGTAATCATAGAACGCGTATTCACATTACTGGTTATTCTGTATTTAGATTATAATCATAGAACGCGTATTCACAGAATAAGGATTTATTGAGAATTTTACAGATGTCCGAATATGAGTCTGAATGTTAACTACTCGGTATAGTTTTAGCTGGTTGTAAATGTCCTTAGCTGAATATCAAAGAGTATATGTGATTGGTCAAGGCTTCTCACCCATGCATTGCGTCTCAGGTAAGTCAGAAACAACCTATTGATAACGGGGTGTTGATGACTTTTACCATCAACTCATAACAACCTACCAAGCAAATGAGAAAATTCATGTGATATTCGTAGAGAACACAGGTAACTATAGACTTATATATATATAATTGTAACTTGGGCAGATAGATAGTAGCAAAGTGGATCTAATAA
>JAWQEG010008103.1:0-20697 GCA_033782935.1 Petrolisthes cinctipes
AATAATAATGTGTGGTTGCTCGCGTTCATGGATTCACCCACTTTGAAAAACTTAATTACACACACACACACACACACACACACACACCTCCGACCAACTAATGCACCTGGCTACACACACACACACACACACACACACACACACACACACACACACACACACACACACACACCTCCGACCAACTAATGCACCTGGCTACACACACACACACACACACACACCTCCGACCAACTCATGCACCTGGCTACACACACACACACACACACACACACACACACACACACACACACACACACTTACCTGGCTGTATAATGTCTGCCACTCTTAGCACTTGGCTACATAATTCTTCCTTCTTCATGAGTTGGATTGGTGTGAGTTCTTCAATATCGTAGCCTTCCTCGGAGCCATACAGGTGAACCAGAACATATTTAATCTGGTGGGGTGAGAGAAGAGATAACAGTAATAATAATAATAGTAGTAGCAGTAATTGTAGTTGTAGTAGTAGTAGTAGCAGCAGTAATTGTAATAGTAGTAGTAGCAGTAATTGTAGTAGTAGTTGTTGTTGTAGTGTTAGTAGTAGTAGTAGTAGTAGTAGTAATTGTAATAGTAGTAGTAGTAGTAGTAGTTGTTGTAGTAGTAGTAGTAGTAGTAGTAGTAGTAGTAGTAGTAGTAGTAGAAGCAGTAATTGTAATAGTAGTAGTAGTAGTAGTAGTAGATTGGAAGGATGTAGGGAAATAATGTAATGGAGGGACAGTATGAAGAAAACGTGTAGGAGGAGGAGGAGGAGGAGGAAGGAAGAAAGGGAAAGACAGTAAGTAGCATAAGAGCAAAACATGTGGCTAAAAACAGTACAGTACTCACATTGATGAAGACAGCGTGATCTGGGTGGAAGGTAGAGGTCCACTTTTCAAGGAAGGCCTCACATTGGTCCACAGTGGGTGACTCCTCAAGTTCCTCAGCCTCTTCTTGTGCCACTGAGGTAATACGTTCTGGGTAGTCATCAGTACAGGGACTACCACAGTTAAGACACTTCCACGATGATGAAAGTGATAATGGGTCCTGTTGTACAATCCAAGGTCCGGTACCATCGTTATCTCCTGATGCTGTAGATGATTGAGTAGAGGACGACGACGAGCCTTGTTGTTGACTACTCCCTGCAGTCTGGATCTGGTTAATTCGGTTCATGACACCTCCTCGTCTTGCTCCTCCCCGTACCACACCTCGTCCACGACCCTGAACCTCGGCTTTCTTTTTCTTGGCCTCCTCTTCCGCCTTCTCCGTGCAGTCGGTACACCTTAGAGCTGATGTGAATGCCTTGAGTTCTGTTGGATCTGTGCACCGCTTACAGCCACAGATGAAGTATTTAGATGCCCGTAAGTGTTCCTGTCTATAGTTAGTGGTGGAGATGGACTCTGTGTAGCATGATGTAAGGTGGTCACCACGTTTGATGGGTATTGCTGCCCGCACTACCAGGTTCAAGTCAGCATCAAATGTGCGGTGAGTGTTGGGGATACAGTCGTGTTCCAATAGAGAGGCAGATGGATATACTCCCAAGATGCTGGAGTCAGGTAGGCGGATTTCAAAGGCATTGGTGTCAAGTATACCAAGCACTTTTTCAATGATCTCTGTGTCGTATTCTTCCTCCAGTTCAAGTCTGTTGTGTATGATGTCAACAACTGTCTGTTCAGTGATGGCTGCCACCTCAGTACCGTCTCGCATTTCAGAGTTGCTCTCTAAGGTCATAATCTTATTCCAAAGGCTGGGACTTTCATTACGTAGACTGAGAATCCTGAGTGGTGTAATACACTCATACATACTGTTCTCTTCCCCAAATACTGACACCTTTACTGGAATACCTGACTCCCTGATGGCTTTACACTCTGGTTCATGATCATCAGTGCCTTCACAGTCAGCACTACACAGAGGAAAGCCACAACCATCACACGAATATTCACCATCAACTGGACGATAACAAGCCAAACAGATGGGTTCAGTCACCATCTTAGGACCAATGAATAGAGGTGTGTCATTCATTAACAGTTCCCCAGCAGCAACATCCCTCGTGGCCACCATGAAACGTCCCAAGTCAGAGGAAGCACCAACTCTCCAAGGACGACACTTGGGCCTGTGCTTCTCCCATCCCTTGAGTTGATGATCACGGGCACAGTAACCATGAGTCCAGCAGCCACCACACACAATGGTCGCCTCTTTAGCACACTCACCACATTTGAGAGTCTTGGGTTGGTCTTCAGGTTGATGGCCATTGACACAAGAGAGGGCTGCCGACTGTACTGCCACTTGTAATGGTACAGCTGCTGGTGCGTCTCCGTGGCTCTCTCCAGGCATCTGATAGCAGAAATTTGGTTAGGCCTACTGTACGTTAGGTTAGGTTAGGTATGATTAGGATAGGTTTGGTTAGGTTAGGTTTGATTAAGATAGGTTTGGTTAGGTTAGGTTAGGTATGATTAGGATAGGTTTGGTTTGGTTAGGTTTTATTATGATAGGTTTGGTTTGGTTAGGTTAGGTTTGGTTTGATTAAGATAGGTTTGGTTTGGTTAGGTTAGGTTAGGTATGATTAGGATAGGCTTGGTTTGGTTAGGTTTTATTATGATAAGTTTGGTTTGGTTAGGTTAGGTTTGGTTAGGTTAGGTTAGGTTTTATTATGATAGGTTTGGTTTGGTTAACTTTAATTATGATTGGTTTGGTTTGGTTAGGTTAAGTTTGGTTTGATTAAGATAGGTTTGGTTTGGTTAGGTTAGGTTAGGTATGATTAGGATAGGTTTGGTTTGGTTAGGTTTTATTATGATAGGTTTGGTTTGGTTAGGTTAGGTTTGGTTTGGTTAGGATAATTTTGGTTAGGTTAAGTTTGGTTTGGTTAGGTTTAGTTTGGTTAGGTTTGGTTAGGTTAGGTATGGTTAAGTTTGGTTAGGTATGGTATGGTATGGTATTAAAACTCATGGTGGGGAAGGAGAATGAATGTGACAAGTGTAGGTACTGTAACAGGAAACACCAATTATTATTATTATTATTTACTATAGGTGGTCGTACATAGAGGGTGGGGCAATGTTACACACACACACACACACACACACACACACACACACTGTCATTATATCCCACCGTACACACACACACACGCACACACTGTCACTAATATCCCTCCGTACACACACACACACACACACACACACACTCACGAATATTCCCCCTACACACACACACACACACACATCCTGCCAATAATCACTTGTCTTACATACATATTCCCTCTCTCACACACACGCCTTACCAAGAATACCCCGTTACACACACACACACACACACACCCTACCACATACATACACCCATCCTGCCTCCTACACATCAACGCCATCTGCCAAAAACACACTAACCTCGCCAACTTACACACAGACCACCTTTCATTCTAACAGCTTTGTGATTCAACCCACCCACACTTTTCACACCCACACATTATTTAAGACACCCACACCCACACATTAGCACACACACACACACACACACAGATAGCCTAATACTGAAACTTTATTAAAGATACAACAGTTTCAGCCTAATCTACACACACACACACACACACACACACACACACGAAAATAAATTAATAAAACATCTCTTTTTTTCCAGGTACCGGGAATGAGTTTTGTCCAAAGAATATTGAACATCTCATGCAAGAATTGAATTTGGTAAGTAGCCTACTATTATTATTGTTATTATTATTATTATTTTGTGTGTGTATGTGAAGAGTGGGGCTTCTGCTGATTCCTCCAAACTATGCCGGGAAACAGAGGAGTAATTCAGTAGTATACAAGACAGGAAGTTATTTATCCATTAGCATATATTACAGGAAACAGTAGCAGCACTCCAGTTCGCATTAGTAGGTGTTAGATGTGAGTTGGTGGGTGTGGTGTGGCGGAAGTCATGACGTCAGAGGCAAAGGTTATCAATTAGGTTTTAAAAATCTAATATTGTAAAGATACCGGTACTGTATTAATATATTTTTGAACTTTTTTTTTTTTTTTTTTTTTTTTTGAGCATTTGAGTTGACATGTTTTATTTTTTCTCTCATTTTCTCCTCCTCTTTTTTTCATTTAACTCTTCTTTTTACACACTCAATTCCCGAAAATAGGCAGCCAAATGCATCATAAACTTACACTATCGAAAAATCGGGCATTTGGCAACCCAGAGAGTAGGAAGGATATATATAGATAGGTTGGTAACGGTCGGTAAACGAACGTCATGCTTAGGGGGAGAAATAACTTGTCGTAAATTCACCATCTTTTTCTTTATACTAACAATTTTACTCTTCTTTAATCTTTAAGGGGGTAATTAATACACTTCTGGCTGGTACTGTACATTGGAGCGATTTAATACATCCATACTATGCCGAGAAACAGGACCAGATGAACAAATATAATGGTGTTTGTCCTCTTTGCTTGGAATAGCCTAGTTTGGAGAAATCACTTGCTCCATATTTACCAACTAACCAACAACACTGTACAGATTTGACGAGAAGACTCAGAAGAAAACCCACACTGGCAGATGGAAGTTTAATAATTCGTCTTGACCACAGAGGAGGATGGTGGCAGTAAGCTGTTTGGTAAATAAACTTAGGTATGTCTGCTAGTGTGTGTGGGTTTTCTTCTCGCCAAATCTATACAGTGTTGGTTGGTTGGTAAATATGGAGCAAGTTATTTCTCCAAACTATTCCAAGCAAACAGGACAATATTATATCTTTTCATCTGGTCCTGTTGTTTCCCGGCACAGTTTGGATGAATCAAGTCGCTCCAATGTACCAGAAGTGTATTAATTACCCCATTAAAGATTAAATTAAAATAAGAGTGATTCCTTCAGCCCACTGTACACATTACTCATTTAGCCTAACTAGTAGCCTATTTACTAACCTTTGGTGTTGTAGTTTTGGTCAAAGATGAATGTGAAGAAGAAGATTGGTGATAGGAGCTTCAATGATGTGATGATTCTCTCTCTCTCTCTCTCTCTCTCTCTCTCTCTCTCAAAAGCAGTAATGAAAGACAAGAGACCACGAGTATGTGCTCTCTCTCTCTCTCTCTCTCTCAACAGCAGTAATGAGAGACAACGAAGAGATCAATCACGAGTATGTGTATCTGTCTGTGTGTGTAGATGAGAGACACACAGGGAGAGAGTGTGTATATATGTGTGTGGATGGGTAAGGTAGGAGGAGATTTGCCCACTCACTGACTGACTGACTAACTCGACAGTATGGTGTAGAGTAGGCTACACCATCTGGCACTCTTACCCCCCTCACTCACCCACCCCTTGACTTGTTGGCACCTTCCCTCACACACACACACACACACACATAATCTCTCTCTCTCTCTCTCTCTCTCTCTCTCTCTCTCTCTCTCTCTCTCTCTCTCTCTCTCTCTCTCTCTCTCTCTCTCTCTCTCTTTCAGTAAAAACATCTATCAATATTGTTATCACATTGGTAGAATTTTTTGGGGGGGAGGGAGTCTGGGTGGGCTACTCGTTCCTCCAAACTACACCAGGAAACAGATCACTACAGTATGGGATTAGGGGGATCTGTTTCGTAGCATAGTTTGAAGGAATCATTACTTTTCCATTTCCTAGACATCAACACGACACTTCCTTAAAATGACCCACAGTTGTAAATATTATTGCATGACGAACTGGAGGCTACAGATTCCTCCAAACTGTATCTCACAAACAACAACAACAGACCTCCCATGAGAACACTAAGGCATCCCCCCTCCCCCCCCGTTTCTTGGGATGGTCTGGAGGAATCGGTTGCCCTCATTTTTCCATCCGTCAGCATCTTGAAGCCACCCAACCCAACCCAACCCAACCCAGACGCCGCCCTACTGGTCTCAATATAAGGCTATTGATGTACACACACAACTTGGCTCACTCACAGGAAACATCTCAGGATAAATGTATTGCATCTAGTTTCGTTAAATAAACAACACTAAATATATATATAGATATTATAACAGTCGTCCTATAAGTGTTTAGGTTATGTTATGTTAAGAGCTGTAATCCACTAAATATACTGATTATTACAGTCGTCCAATAACTGTTTATGTTATGTTATGTTATGTTAAGAGCTGTAAGCCAGCAAATATACAAATTATAACAGGCGTTCCATAGGCCTAACTGCTAGGGTGATTCATTTCTCACTGTAACCCGCTTATGACCGCCTCCTTCAAGGTTGTTGGATAGGTTAGGTTTTTGCCCACTTTTGTCTGTCAGGAAGATATCTCGACATTCTGTGAACCGATTATCCTGGAATTTTATTGGACAGCTAGAATAAGCATCAAGGAAGAAGTGATTAAATTATGAAGGTGATCAGTAGAACGCAAGAATAGAGAAAAGAGCAAACGTCACCCATAGTTGAATAGAGATTGAAGAATTGGTGACTATATAAACAAAACAAAACTGGTCCATATTTATAGTTTTTTAAGTCACCTCCAATGGACTGAATTAATGCAGCCTTATTTATTATACACTTGTAGTTCCATGGTCAGTGACATTTGTAAATAAAAAAATAAAACCATCGATAGGTCTTGTAAATGACTATGATATGCTACTAAAAAAAAAACTATTGCAATTTATCCCACACTAAATGTAAGCCCTAAATGTATTCACTGAGTAGACGGCCAGGGATAGACAGGATACAGGGAAATGTAGGTTACTGTACGTGGCTGTTTATAAACACGACCTCAAATTCAGATTCTACTTCCCATGTCGAATCAGGGTAAAAGGTAATCAAGAATAGCACTATGATGTAGTTTTTGTATAGGATAGAAAGTGAAGAGATAAAAAAACAAACAGACTGCACTAAGCCTGGAAGATCCTGTGGGTGGTATTACTAAACCATTACTTCGAGGAAAACACTTCTCTTCATTGCCCAGTTCTGCAATACAAACTGAGCAACAAAGAGGCTGTTCCTCAATGAAAAAGTTTAATGATACGACCCTGTTGAATTTGGAGGGAGATAGAAAGGAAGGACAGTTGAAAAATTAAAAGGGAGTGGCTCAGATTCAGAGTAGCCTATATAGGACTAGGTATTAGGCCATAGTGTTTCCCAGCTGAATAAATGCATACGGTACTTAAGGGATCCTGTGATGTTGTCTGAAAATTGGAGGTAAATAAGAGTCCTTCAAATATTGCCACGAAACATCACGTATATGGAAGGAGCTGTTTCATGGTATAGTCAGGAGGAATCAGAAGCCTCCATTTATCTTATATCTTAATGCTGGTAGTCATTAAGGTGGAATATTCTTACTATAATTTAGAAACTATCAATATTTTTTATTATTTATTTAAAAATACACAACCAGAGCATTAGACTAAGACAAGATACAATACTGAAAAAGGTAAAAATAAAAGTGACAATATAACAGTTAATGTATGTCTCAAAGCTACATTTTCCAAATAAAAACCTAAAACTGATTGTCCAAAAAAATATCATACTATTCACTAAAGTTATGATTATAACTTTGTGCAGGTGAAAACAAAATCAATTCCAGATTAGTAAAATAAATAGAATCATGTCAATTCATTTGTAAAAGCTAGACTCCAGTATTATCATCTCATAGAAATATCACAATTCACATTATTAAAGTAGGGACCGACCTAATGAAAGTGAAAATGACAAATTACAACATTCAAATTAACATTTTAAGGGGAAACAGCAGCCCAAGTCCTTTTAACAGTATAATTAATGACCTTTTGTGCCAAACAGGGCTAAACAAATATGACACCCATGAAGCTTGGAAGAATCTTTAGCTCTTCAATTTAACAAAGTATATTATTATTATTGTACCTCATTAAGTCCACTAATATTTTTGCATCCAGCCCAATCACCAATGATTAAAAGAAAAGAGAAAAATAGCTCTGTTCATGGGTTATCTTCAATGTAGATTTCAGCAGCAATAGTCACTGACTATAAAACAATGTAGATTCCCTTCAATCCTATGCTGTCATTACATGTGAATATAGACAAGAAACATGGAATAATGAGCATTATCTCTGGAAAAGAAAAAAGCGTTTAATTTTGTAATGTGAAGCAATTTAAGTCCTCCTGTGAATAGTGTCCAGGACATTTAATCTGAACAGTTTATGCTCAACTTAAAACACCTGAATAACTAAAGCAAGGCCAATGGGCCACAACAATACCAGTTATAATTTTTCAAGGATAAGGCTAATATACCTAAATATTTGGATACATGAGAGTATTAATGTTTAAACAAGAGGGAAGGATGCAGCGCTGGCAATGCCACACTGGTTGTGATGATTACGGATCATCTTAACATAGCCTTGGTCGCCCCAGGTGGTACCCCAGGAGTTCTTCACCAACCAGTAGGCCGTTCCATTGGTGTCGGTACCATAACCCACAGCCAACACACCGTGGTCAAGAGCATCTGGGTGACATTCTGGCTCATCGTACACACCTGTAAACACATTAGCAAATTAGAGTCAAGTTTGGCATCATACCACACCCGTACACACATTGTAAATTTAGTGTTATAGGCATAGTCATCTTTCACACCTGTAAACATTATCCAGTCATTGTTGTAGTCCTGATTTATGTCAATAATTTGGCAGTTAAATGGAAGGATTGTCTGTGTTGAGCTAAAGGTGTGGACTGCAATGAACGAGTGGTGTGTTTTGGTAGATATAATTGCTGTGTAGCCAGAGGTGCAGTCTTCCTCTCAAATGGTGTTTTCTTATTCATTTTGCCAAGTTTTGTTTCTCATTATAATATGATCACAAGTTCCCTGGACACTCACCATCATGGTAAAACTGGAAGGATTCATGTGAGGCATCAATGGCCACAGAAACAGGACCAACGGTAGCAATAGCCTTCTTGAGGGCATGTTCACTCCCCTCACGGACGTCAACAAAGCCACGGTCATCAGCACCAGAGTCACTGGGGTTGTACCGACAGTTGTCATCCTGTGGAATCAAGTGGTCAGATTAAGGCTACATATACAGACATTATGTGATATTACGAAGACATTAAAAATACAAACCACAAAATGCAAAGACAAATATAGACAATACACAAAGGGCAAAAACCATAACATATGGATGAGAGGTTACCTCCGCCTCATAGGGGTATGAATTCTCTGTGTCGATGCCATGGTTGTCCTTGATGTACTGGAAGGCATAGTCCATCAGTCCACCGTTGCATCCGTTGTTGCCGTACTTGACCGAACAGTCAATCAGGTTTTGTTCTGAGAGGCTCACCAGCTCGCCAGTCTTACGGTAGTGTTGACCCTCCAGTGACCCAGTCTGTTGGAAATTACAAGTCACTGTCAGTTGATCCTTTTCACTTACATCTCCTTTCTTCATTTAGCTGTTACAAGGCTGCTTCTCTGAAGGCAAATGTCATTTGTTGTTGCACTGCTATCAGCAATTTCTTTTTTGTAAAAAAAATTTATTGGGCCATTGTTGTAAGGATTGAGATTTCTTACAAACCTACAACCTCAGTACCAAAAAAATACTACTACTCACAGCAGAGAATGACCAGCAAGACCCACACTGTCCCTGGTCCTTGATTGGAGTGACAGCACCCTTATCCCTCCAGTCCATCTGTTTGGGCACTATTACATCTTCATCAGGCTCAATGAAGTGTGCCCCAGTGTACATGCGGCTTGACTTGTAGTTCCCACCAGTGCGGTTCCAGCGGAAACCATTCATGGTGGAGATAAACTCGTGATGCAACTGGAAACAAAATAATTATGTACACTTGAAGCAAATTATGAACTTGTGATTCAATTATGCCTAAACGTTGTAGCCTTGTTTGATATATAAACTCTCTGTATAACTGTGAAAGGATTATGTTGTAGCCTTGGTGTAAGTA
This sequence comes from Petrolisthes cinctipes, assembly GCA_033782935.1. Taxonomy (NCBI): domain Eukaryota; kingdom Metazoa; phylum Arthropoda; class Malacostraca; order Decapoda; family Porcellanidae; genus Petrolisthes; species Petrolisthes cinctipes. The sequence continues at coordinate 9,884 of JAWQEG010008103.1, forward strand.
AATATACGGTAATACAAACTTGTGGTACAATTGCAAAAAGGTCATGTTGTAGTCTCAGTGCAAGTATTAACTATGGTGTTGCTATTAAGAAATATCTAATGTAATCTCGGTGTAGGGAAAGATGATATGACCTGGATAGAAGGACAAGTATTAGAAGGGTACTGTACAAGGGAGTTGCTTAGTGATCTATACATTAAAACATTGGTTATCTGATATGGAAATATAATGTCCTTCCAATAATATTTGACTTACCATATCTCCATACTTATTCATCCTAAGCTTGAAGGGCTTGACACCAGTGGAATAAAGTTTGTTGTGTTTAGCAATTTTGTGTTTGTTCTCGGTAAAGATTTTCATACGGAACGACTCCTCCACATCAGTTGTGTACTTCTTGCTGTGCTCAAGCTGAAAATAAAATAAATATTAAGTTTCAATAAATAAGTATCTCTTTTGACAGATTTATCTTAGGGGTAGAAGAGTACAACTGAACCTATTAAATCAAAATGAAAGGGTTAGAGAACTTTTATGTTTTGGGAAAGTTTCATTGGTCAAGTGCCTTATTATAGGATTTAATTCACATATAAATATACTTACCTTAAAGGCTTCCCACTCCTCCATTACCACGGAGAAGAATGACACAGCGGAGGCCGAGGCCACCACCGTCAAAACGAGTGCTGCTGTCAACTTCATCTGTTGGTATGGAGATAATTAGAATACTGTACTGTATTTGAAAATTTAACTTGGACCATAATAAAGGTTAGGTGCTGTAATTAGAATATGTATGTGTAAATTTAACTTGGACCACAATTAAGGTTAGGTGCTGTAATTAGAATATGTATGTGTAAATATAACTTGGACCACAATTAAGGTTAGGTCCTATAATTAGAATATGTATGTGTAAATTTAACTTTGACCACAATTAAGGTTAGGTGCTGTAATTAGAATATGAATGTGTAAATATAACTTGGACCACAATAAAGGTTAGGTGTAATTAGAATATGTATGTGTAAATATAACTTGGACCACAATTAAGGTTAGGTGCTGTAATTAAAATATGTATGTGTAAATATGACTGACCACAATTAAGGTTAGGTGCTGTAATTAGAATATGTATGTGTAAATTTAACTTGGTCCACAATAGAAGTTAGGTGGTATTATATATTCCAACCTAGAATAGAAGAATATGCAGTCCATGAGAATTAGTGCAGGTCTAGATCTCTCATCTAATATGCTAGGAAATCAAATCATATGCTTGATGAATAATAGTGGATGGATGGATGGAAGTTAAGAGAAAGTCAGGAGTGGCACTGTGGGTTCGTAGGTGATACAGCCGTAGTATCTTGTGTTTAGAGTGTGTTAAAAAATACATATACAGTAGTGTACCTATTACAACTACTAAGTTAACCTCATGAAATAATTTTAATAAAGGTTGTTTTTATGTAATTACTGTAACTGTGAAAAAGTCTATTATCCTGTAAATATATATAGTGTATGAAGGCTATGTAAATATACTAGCAATAGGCAATAATCTATAGGTATATATTTACGACGAGTACCTTACAGAGGCTGGAAGGAACCAAAGGGGAATACTAGGAAAACTTTCTGAATGCAAGCACTCTCTCCCTGACCTTAGAAATCACACCCTAAAAAAACAAACAAACAAATAAATTACCCCAACCCAACTATGACCATTCCACCCAAATGTTACGTGTTTGAGAATTTACAAATGCTTACCCGAATAACTAGGAATACCTTAAAATAATATACAAGTCATCGATATATGAAAAAAAAAATAAAAATAGATGCTTGCACAAAAAACTACGCATTTATACGGGATAATATTGCACCATGCTTTGTTCAATTATATTTCCAAATCTTTAGGTTAGGTTATAAATGCTGGGTAATAATGAAAAGTGGCCAATAATAATGAGGAAACACACAAAAAACACCCCATATATTAAAAAAAATGACCTAGATTAAGCTAGCATTCCAGTTCTTTGTTGTTACATCACAGCACATATTTCACCTCAATTTACATATTAACAACACATAATTACACACACACAACTATTTACACCATCTAGACCAACACTATAACTAACCCCTGAGCGTAATTAACACGGGATTAGGCCAAGGAGTTTGTAAATAAGAGAGAAAAATAGGAGCACTCTAACTTACCATGCCTTCCTTCCTATTGATGGAGTTGCCCCTTGTCTTCTTGTTGTTTATGTCTGCTGGGGTGGGAAATGTTATCGTACACTACAAAACTATTTATTTACAGGGGAATTATTTATTTATTTATTTATTTATTACAGTACACTATGTTAATTTTAATGTTTAGTATGCTATGATAATTTTAATGTTTAGTATGCTATGTTAATTTTAATGTTTAGTATGCTATGATCATTTTAATGTTTAGTATGCTATGGTAATTTTAATGTTTAGTATACTATGATAATTTTAATGTTTAGTATACTATGATAATTTTAATGTTTAATATACTATGATAATTTTAATGTTTAGTATACTATGATAATTTTAATGTTTAGTATACTATGATAATTTTAATGTTTAGTATACTATGATCATTTTAATGTTTAGTATACTATGATCATTTTAATGTTTAGTATGCTATGGTACTTTAATGTTTTTTCTCTCCTGCATTTACGTTTTTGTCAATTTGTACTGTTTCATTGCTGCTTATCTCTATGGTAATTATAATGTTTTTCTCTCCTGCATTTACGTTTTTGTAAAGTTGTACTGTTTCATTGCTGCTTATCTCATGGTTTTTTTATAGCAGGTATGGTACTGATTAGATGCCTCGAGTGTTATTTAAAGATACGGTGTTCTAAATATATTGTTGATTAGGCTATCTTACTTTTCTACAGAACTTTTTTGGTGCAATTTTAACCAGAAAATACTATCTTAAAGTTACCTATACACATTTTAGCCGTCATCGTAGTGGTTACATGCATGGTGTGTCATTGTTAGTTGCCAGATTTAGGGCCCTATATTATATCCAGTATTGTTGTACATTTTTTATTTGGTTCTGTGTTTACCCTCATGCTGTGGTAACTTGCATATCACACAGACTTGCAGACTTTGAGGTGCGATTAAAACTTAAATACCTAAATAATGTCTATATAGTATAGTAGGTGAAGGTTACATTTGTCCCATATCAGCTCCTAATCCACCCCTTTGTCATACATACTTTTAAGCATCATATCTTGAAACTATTGATCATTCACACACTTACTATCCCATTTAAAGCTCATTCCTCTTGTTTACCACAACATGTTAAAATCAGTTCAGTATCAGTATTATATATATTTTAGTAAATGAAATAGATTGACGAGTATAATTCATGCGCCTGGCAGACATATGTTGTTACCATGGGGTGTAAGCTACAGTGAAATCATGTGACCCTTCGTCATAACTGAAGGGACGAGTTCAGAACGGTGTACGTAGAAAGAAAGGGATGTTATGTGTCATCTTCACTATGAACTGCGTATTACTCATGCTACTATCGGCACTTCTTTCTTTGTTACCCTGTAGAAAGAATTACGATAACCTTTAATATACGCAACACACAAATAACGCCAGTTTCGTTACTTCATTGTATTCGTGCAGAGAGATATGCCTACGGTGTATGCACCGTCAAATGACTTTTATCCGGTATGCAGTTATGACTAAACCAAAATATGTATGACTCATTAAAAAGTAAACATACATATATAACATCTTCAATTAGTTATGTTGAAAGATTAGCCTAGTACTGATAAAAGTAAGCCAATGCATCTACCTAATAAGTAATTGCTCAACTGAAATAAACTATGTGGTAAGGCTTGATGTAGGTAGGGTAAAAATTCAATCAGTCTCAACAAAATTTATTCTTTATTACTACTGCTATTTTTCAAAGGAATCAGATAAATCCAAACAATAACAACAACAACAACAACAACAATCACACATTAACAATAACAACACCAACTAAATAACTCGAGCAGATAATGTTATTTATTGTTGTGTGGAACAAAGAATAATATCATACTGTTCTTTGAAGTAGGGTGATAATAATTAAAACGTTTACTGCACTTCTCTGTTCTTCTCTCTGCTGGTAACTATTAAGGGGGAAATTTTGTGTTGGTAAATCTGAAGCAACTGATTCCTCCAAACTATTTCAAGCAACAGAACACCGTTACTTTTGCTCTTCTGGTCCTGTTTCCTAGCATACTTTGGAGGAATCAAGGCACTCCAATGTACCAAAAATGAATTACCCACTTAAATATCAAATGGTGTTTCCGGCTTAGCACTGTCTTAAGGGTGTAGCCTAATCAATCTGGAGCAACTGATTCCTCCAAACTATTCCAAGCAACAGAACACCATTATATTTGTCCATCTGTTGGTTCTGTTTCCTGGCATACTTTGGAGGAATCAAGGCACTCCAATCTACCAAAAGTATACTATCCCCTTGATTTATTTATAGTTTACTTTATATGCATTATCACCGTCATTATTTATCAGTGTCTTTGTTACATTATCTGCAACACACACACACACACACACACACACACACACACTTTACGAAATTTCACTTGATGGGGTAGTCTTATAAGTGGATGTTGGTAAATCTGGAGCAAATAATTCCTCCAAACTAATCCAAGTAACAAATCCCCCCCCCAGCCTGTCCCCTTACTCCAGCACCCCCGAAACCCCCCCTAAGCCTGTCCCCCTTACTCCCGCACCCCCCTAAAACCCCCTCAAGCCTGTCGCCATACTCCCACACCCCCGAAAACCCCCACATACCTGTCCCCCTACTCCAGCACCCTGAAAACCCCCCCCCCAAGCCTGCCCCCTACTCCCGCACCCCCCTAAACCCTCCCCAAGCCTGTCCCCTTACTCCCGCACCCCCCTAAACCCCCACAAGCCTGTCCCCCTACTCTCGCACCCCCCTAAACCCCCCCACCCCAAGCCTGTCTGTCCCCTTACTCCCGCACCCCCTAAATCAACCCCCCCCCCAAGCCTGTCCCCCTACTCCCGCACCCCCCTAAACCCGCACCCCCTTAATTAAACAATAGGGTATGATGCCATGGTAGCAGCCCCACATTGGTTATCATGGTTACGGATCATTTTAATATAACCATGGTCTCCCCAAGTTTCCCCCCACGAGTTTTTCACCAGCCAGTAGTCAGTTCCGTTTTCGTTGGTGCCGTATCCGACCGCCAGTACTCCGTGGTCTAGGACTTTGGGCTGGCATGCTGGTTCGTCGTACACACCTGTCGTACATAATAGTAGTAGTAGTAGTAGTATTAGTAGTAGCCATCATAATAATATTAATAATAATAGTAGTAGTAGTAGTAGCAGTAGTAGTATTAGTATTAGTAGTAGTCATCATAATAATAATAACAATAATAGTAGTAGTAGTAGTAGTAGTAGTAGTAGTAGTAGTAGTATTAGTAGTAGCCATCATAATAATAATAATAATAGTAGTAGTAGTAGTAGTAGTAGTAGTAGCCATCATAATAATAATAACAATAATAGTAGTATTAGTAGTAGTAGTAGTAGTAGTAGTAGTAATAATAGTAATAGTAATAATAATAATAAGAGTAGTAGTAGTAGTAGCCATCATCATAATGCTAATAAACAGTATATGTGTAATAACAATAACAATAACAAAACAACAACTGTATAATATGTGTAATAATATATATATAGTTCTGTAGATAAACCAACCGTGACTGTAAAACTGGAATGTGTCCTGAGAAGCATCAATAGCAATAGCGATGGGTCCTACGATAGCCACAGCCTTCATTAAAGCCACCTCGTCCCCTTCAGGAATATCAACAAACCCGTAGTCATCAGCACCAGATGTCTTTGGGTTGTATAGGCATCCTTCGTTTGTCTGTGTGTGAAAATAGTGAAGGTGTTGGTGATGGTGGTTTTGATGGTGGTTGTGATGGTGGTGGTGGTGGTATTTATAAAGTATTGGAATGGGAGATAGTGTGGTGATGGTGGTGGTGGTGGTGATAAAGTATTGGAATGGGATATAGTGTGGTGATGGTGGTGATAGTGGTGATGGTGGTGGTAGTGGTGTTCATAAAAGTATTGGAATGAGAGATAGTGTGGTGGTTTTGGTAATGGTGGTGGTATTCATAATTTGTCTAGGGGTAATGGTAGTGGTAGTAGTGGTAGTGGTGGTGATAGTATTCATAAATATGGCTCAAGTTTAGTAGTAGTAGTAGTAGTAGTAGTAGCTCAAAAATAAGTCTTAATTAAGTGGTAAATATGGCAATAAATATCTATCAGTATAGCCTATGTTTAGTGTACTCACGTTTCCAATATAAGGATAAGAGTGCTCTGAATCAATACCACCATTATCCTTGATGTACTGGAAGGCGTAGTCCATTAGTCCACCATTACACCCATTGTTGCCATAATTCCTGGAACAGTCCACTAGGTTTTGTTCAGAGAGGCTCACCAGTTTACCAGTCTTTCGGTAATGTTGTCCCTCCAGTGATCCAGTCTGTTTGTTGACATGATAATTAAAGTGAGAGTTGAGAAGATAATCAATGAGAGAGTTGAGAAGATAATTAAAGAGAGACTTGAGAAGATGATTAAAGAGAGTGTTGAGAAGATAATCAAAGAGAGAGTTGAGAAGATAATTAAAGAGAGTGTTGAGAAGATGATCAAAGAGAGTGTTGAGAAGATAATTAAAGAGAGTGTTGAGAAGATAATCAATGAGAGTGTTGACAAGATAATTAAAGAGAGTGTTGACAAGATAATTAAAGAGAGTGTTGAGAAGATAATCAATGAGAGAGTTGAGAAGATAATCAATGAGAGAGTTGAGAAGATAATTAAAGAGAGAGTTGAGAAGATGATCAAAGAGAGAGTTGAGAAGATAATCAATGAGAGAGTTGAGAAGATAATCAAAGAGAGTGTTGAGAAGATAATTAAAGAGAGTGTTGAGAAGATGATCAAAGGGAGAGTTGAGAAGATAATTAAAGAGAGAGTTGAGAAGATAATCAATGAGAGAGTTGAGAAGATAATTAAAGAGAGTGTTGACAAGATAATTAAAGAGAGAGGAGAAGATAATTAAAGATAGAGTTGACAAGATAATTAAAGAGAGTGTTGAGAAGATGATTAAAGAGAGTGTTGAGAAGATAATTAAAGAGAGTGTTGAGAAGATGATCAAAGAGAGAGTTGAGAAGATAATCAATGAGAGAGTTGAGTAGATAATCAAAGAGAGAGTTGTGAAGATGATTAAAGAGAGTGTTGAGAAGATAATCAAAGAGAGAGTTGACAAGATAATCAAAGAGAGTGTTGAGAAGATAATTAAAGAGAGTGTTGAGAAGATAATTAATGAGAGAGAGAGAGAGAGTTATGTACAGTTGGTCACAGGGATTCTTACACAGGCTATATGGAAAGAGAGGTCACTATTCTGGAAGCACAGGGATTCTTACACAGCCCAAATGGAAAGAGAGGTCACTATTCTGAAAGTACAGTACAGTTGGCTACAGAAATTCTTACACAGCCTAGATAAAAAGATAGATAGAAAGGTAGACATAATTTGATAGATAGATAATTAAACAGATAGATAAATAGAAAGATAGACATAATTTGATTGATAGATAGATAGACAAATAGATAGTTAGCTAAATAAATAGAAAGATAGATAGATAGATAGATAGAAAATTAGATAGGTAAATAAAATCTTGACCTCAACTTCAATACAATAAAATCTTGACCACAACTTAAATACAATAAAATCTTGACCACAACTTAAATACAATAAAATCTTGACCACAACTTAAATACAATAAAATCTTGACCTCAACTTAAATACAATAAAATCTTGACCACAACTTAAATACAATAAAATCTTGACCACAATTTAAATACAATAGGCTATATACTCACAGCAGAGAATGACCAACAAGACCCACAGTTCCCTTGATTCTTTACTGGTGTGACGGCCCCCTTGTCCCTCCAGTCTACGGTAGAGGGAAGGGCGACAACAATAGAGTCATCAGGAGCTATGTAGGTGGCGCCCTTGTACACCCTCTGGTAGCTTGTATTGGTACTCAGCAACCCGTTCATTGTGGATGTGAACTCGTGGTGGAGCTGAAAGGTAAACAAAACAGTAATAACAACTTCTTTTTCCTACACTAAGGAACCTCAACAAATCATGGAAGGAACTATTAAATCATAATTATAGTCTCGTGTACAGTACTTCGTGTTGTTGTTGTAAGAGAAGTCAACAAACAATGGACAGAAATATGAACTAGTCTACTTTGTACTCGTTGTAATTGTTGTTGTTGTAAGTGAAATCAACAAACAATGGACAAAACAATCAACCAGTCTCTGTTGTTGTTGTTGTTGTTGTTAGAGACGTCAACAAACAATGGACAAAACAATCAACCAGTCTATATTTTGTACTTTGTCGTAATTGTTGTTGTAAGAAACATCAACAAAAAGTGGATAGAAAAATTAACTAGTCTCCTTTGTACTCGTTGTTATTGTTATTATTATTGTTGTTGTAAGAGACGTAAACAAACAATGGACAAAACGATGAAATAGTCTACTTTGTACTCGTTGTTATTGTTGTTATTATTGTTGTTGTTGTAAGGGATGTCAACTCACCATATCACCAAACTGATTCATCTTGAGCCTGTAGGACTTGTGACCTCTGGAGTGGAGTTGGTTGTGTTCGGCAATCTTGTGTTTATTCTCGACGAAAATTTTCATGCGTAGGCTATCCTCCACGTGGTTATGGTACCTCTTCCCATGTTCTAACTGTCACATGTACAAATAAAAAGAAAAGAAAAGTTATCATAATATTCCCTCAAAGGTTTTCCAGAACATACACACGTACACAGAAAGAAAGAAAAGTTATCAAAATATTCCCTTAATAGATTTCCAGAACATATACACGTACACACACAGAAAGAAAGAAAAGTTATCAAAATATTCCCTTAATAGATTTCCAGAACATATACACGTACACACACAGAAAGAAAGAAAAGTTATCATAATATTCCCTTAATAGTTTTCCAGAACACACACACGTACACAGAAAAAAAAGAAAAGTTATCAAAATGTTCTCTTAATAGTTTTCCAGAACACACATACATACACACACACACACAGAAAGAAAAGTTATCAAAATATTCCCTTAATAGATTTCCAGAACATACACACACACACACACAGAAAGAAAAGTTATCAAAATATTCCCTTAATAGATTTCCAGAACATATACACGTACACACACAGAAAGAAAGAAAAGTTATCATAATATTCCCTTAACAGTTTTCCAGAACACACACACGTACACAGAAAAAAAAGAAAAGTTATCAAAATGTTCTCTTAATAGTTTTCCAGAACACACATACACACACACACACAGAAAGAAGTTATCAAAATATTCTTTAAACATTTTTCCAGAACACACACAAACACACACACACACACATACACAGCAAAATTGATTATCTTATCCATTTATGTAACCTCCTAACTTCCTGCATGATCTTTAGCGGCATCCTTCCCCTGAGTAAATAAAAAACTTGAAAAAATATATATAGTGTAAATACCTTGAAGGCTTCCCACTCATCCAAAACCACCGAGAAGAAAGATACAGCTGAGACTGACGACAAGAGGACAGTCATTGTAACCACTCCTATCCAACCCATCTGTAATATGACAAAATAAACAAATTAGATCAGTGGTTAGAACAGGAAAAAATTAAACCTTACTGAGGATAGTCAATTGTTACCCTCTGTTACCCAACCCATCTGTAATATGACAAAATAAACAAATTAGATCAGTGGTAGAACAGGAATAAGTTAAATCTTGTTGTATCCATCTCTTCCTCAAGCTGGTACCACACTTACTGAAGATAAGTTATTGTTACCCTCTGTTACCCAAATCATCTGAAAAAGAAAAAAGAAACAAATTAGATCAGTGGTAGAACAGGAAAAAGTTAAATTTGAGGATACCGTAGTCATTGTTACCACTGCCACCCAACCCATCTGTAATAAAACAAAATAAACAAAGTAGGTCTGTGGTAGTCTGGTAGAACAGGAAAAAGTTAAACCTTGTTGTATCCATCTCTTCCTCAAGCAGGTCACTTACTGAAGATAAGTTATTGTTACCCACTGTTACCCAACCCATCTGTAATAAAACAAAATAAACATAGCCTAGTAGGTCAGTGGTTAGAACAGGAAAAAGTTAAATCTTGTTGTATCCATCTCCTCCTCCTATATGTCCCTTACTGAAGATTCACTAATTGTTTATCCCAGGCTAATGTTATTCCTTATCCACCACTTCATTTTATATCCACTGGTTTAGGCTACTACTCATTGAACATATAAAGAACATATAAGAATTTAGGTTCTTATTGAAGACCACTACCAATACCTATATTAAAGTTTTCCCAGGCTTCTGATATTGTCGTTACCAATATAGGCAAACTAAGTGATCTTCTATGCCAGTGTTAATTAAATGAGAAGTGTTTAATAATATATAGATCTAAAGACACTATTATTACTCAACATTATAAATAAGAAGATACTAACTAAGTGATCTTCTATGCCTGTGTTAATTAAAATGAGAAGTGTTTAATATGTAAATCTAAACTTCTATAGACAAAATTATTACTACTCAACATTTTAAATAAGAAGAGCATGATATTGTATTCAACATTATACTGACCTTGTTGTTGTTTTCCTTTTCTTAATAACACCATCAACATTTTAATTAAGAAAAGTATGATATTGTATTCAATGTTATACTCACCTTGTTGATGTTATTTT
>JAWQEG010008104.1:0-40660 GCA_033782935.1 Petrolisthes cinctipes
GTGACCCCAACTTCTTCTCCTACATATAATATTTTACCTTCACACATACACACACAGACATACATTTCTCTCTCTCTCTCTCTCTCTCTCTCTCTCTCTCTCTCTCTCTCTCTCTCTCTCTCTCTCTCTCTCTCTCTCTCTCTCTCTCTCTCTCTCTCTCTCTCTCTCTCTCTCTCTCTCTCTCTCTCTCTCTCTCTCTCTCACCACACACACACACTCACACACACACACACACACAGACTCCCTCTCACACACACACACCTCTTTCTCTCTCTCTCTCTCACACACACACACACACAGACTCCCTCTCACACACACACACCTCTTTCTCTCTCTCTCTCACACACACACCCCTTCATCACTCTCCTCTCTCTCTCTCTCTCTCTCTCTCTCTCTCTCTCTCTCTCTCTCTCTCTCTCTCTAACACACACACACACACACACACACACACACACCCTTTCCTCTTACCTGTGGCACCAACTCTCCTTTACACATGAGGTTCTGAATCATACCAATCTTGTCTCTAGGAAGTTCAGTGTAAGTCTCTGGGTCTTGGCTCCATCTGGCTACGTGGTCCCTCAGCATCTGGCCTATCCCTATACAAGCCCAGCCAGGGTACAAGTAGGTGATTCCACTCATCAAACGCCACTTGTCGCTTCCTGGACCTCCTGTTGGGGTATGTAATTATGGGGTTGAGTTTTGGTGGTGGTTGTGGTGTGATAGTTGTGTTGTGGTGAGTTGTGGTGAGTTTTGATAGTGAGTTTTGGTGAGTTTTGGTAGTGAGTTTTTGGTGGTGTGGTGGTTGTTGTTGATTTTGTTTTTGTTGTTTGTAGTAGTGGTGAGTTTTGGTGGTAGTGAGTTTTGGTGGTGCTGTGGTGGTTGATTTTATTGTTGTTGTTGGTAGTGGTGATGGTGGTATATGGTGTTCTTGGATTTTGGTAGTGATAGTGATGATGATGATGATGGTGGTAGGTAGTATTATGGTGTAGATGGTGGTGGAAATCATGATAATGTTGATGGTAACGAAGACAAAATAATATATATATATATATATATATATATATATATATATATATATATATATATATATATATATATATATATATATATATATATATATATATATATATCCCTGAGCTCGTAAATTCGCGACCACGTACAGCCACAATCAAATATCCACCGACACTTTCCTTCCATCGTAGTAAATATCTTGGTAATAAAGAACAACACTTGTATGATTTTGCAGCACCTCATAATAATAATAATTGAGGGGGTTGAGTTGACGTAAGGTGTTGTTGTATGATTATATTTTGATATGATACTGATTTATTTGTACCTTGGAGGGAAAGTGTTGGTGGATATTTGATTGTGGCTGTACATTCTCGACCACATGCTTAGATGTTTATGCCATTTGAGCTGGTAACATTTATTTGGGGAGGAATCAGAGTAGGTGGAACATAGTAGAGGGACATTATACAATCTTTCTCCTACAATGACACCTTCCCCACACAGTGTTACCAGCTCAGATGACATAAACATTTGGGGACGTGGTCGCGAATTTACGAGCTCGAGTGTACATCACCTAGACATCATATATACAGGGTGTCCGGAATTTTTTGCCCGAAAATTTGGCAAATGCATCCTTTATTAATTCTGAAAAGAAAATATTCTATTGATGTTGTCTTTTTTTTTCTCTAGTTTAGAGGTAATTGAGACATTTAAATGTGTGACAGAACGTTAGGTAATGTACACAGAGGCAGCCCCGCGCCGCGCCCCGCAGCCCGTTGAGTTGCCAAGTCGGAATAAACGTACATTTTATTTCAAATTTTACACGTTATTCTCAAAACTGTGTTATACTTATCAATCAATAATCATTAGACAGGACATTTTTATACAAGAGTATGTCACTTGAAAACAGGGTAGGCTTCATAAAGTTCAAGAAATTCGAATAAAATAAGTAGGTTATACGGCAGATGGCACCCGAGGGGTGGAGAGATTTCCCGCCTCACCGCCTGCCACAGTCACTGCCACACCTGCCAGGAGCCGTATTCACAAAAACAAAGTTCACTCTTAACTTAAAATTTTGTTCTTAAGCATTTATTCATGGCAAGGACTAGGACCCGGCACTGCTTCGAAATCTTAATAAAAGCTCACACAAATAGAATAGCAAAACCATTCACTGCTTCGAAATGAACCTGAAACACTATGGTGAGGTCAGAATTGCAAACATACGAACAAGTCCAAACTCTAAAATGCTTTGTGAATACCGGCCCTGACACCCAGCAGCATTCTCCTGTAGCGAGGGTGGAAGGAAGAAGTATTCTATGGCGTTCTCCCACTCATTTCACTACAATGCCATTCACCTTCACCAACGCTGAGTACACAGATATGGTGCTCATCTACGGCTTTTGTGGATGGAGTGCTGAAGCATCAGTGAGGGAATACCGCTAAACTAGAGAAAAAAAAAGACAACATCAATAGAGTATTTTCTTTTCAGAATTAATAAAGGATGCATTTGCCAAATTTTCGGGCAAAAAATTCCGGACACCCTGATATTACAACCTACGAAACAACCGTGATGAAGACGACGGTAATATTATAGTTATTAGAACCAACTACTTAAAACTATGAAGGATAATTATATATAGAAGAAAAAAAGAAGAAAGTAGCCTAAACAGAGAAAAATAATGACCACAACAACAACAACAACAACAGCTTCTGGCTAGCACAGTGCTAGAGTCTGCGGCTGCAATCCTGCGGCCCAGCGTTCGATCCTTGCTTGGGACACGATAAAAATCTTTCACTGATGCCAGAGGTTACCACCCCTGTGAGCAGGGGGTGGGGGGTTTGAGTCAGCTGTCTGAGGTCTTCCTGCTTACGCAGCCATAGCTGAGGCTGACTCGGGTCTCACGTGGGTGGAGAGGTCTTTGGGCCACTCATCATCCTTGTGATGCGTGCTATAGTTGTGTTTCATACACATAGTGTGTGATACACTCTGTCCCATTGACTGCCACTCATTGGCGGACCTTTAACCTTTAACAACAACAACCATTTTTTTTTTTTTTCTGTGAGCCCGGTCGTTGTCCCCACCGGCGAAGTACAGTGAGAGAGTGGTTCAAAATCATGTCCAATATCGTTCGAGATGCCTAGACACATTGCGTTTGAAGGAATATAAATCGTAGTAAGGTGGAAAGATGGATGAAGGTAGAGTGTTCCAGAGTTGACCAGTTGTGTATATGAAAGACTGAGAGTACCGGTTTACTCTTGCATTAGGGAGTTGGACAGAAAAGGTGTGAGAACGAGAGGCTTGGTGAGTGTTGCATGCTCTTCTGAGGGGAGGAAGCATACATTGACAGAGTTCAGAAGAGCAATGTCCAGTGTAATAGTGATAGAAGAGAGAAAGTGATGCAACATTGCGGCGAAGAGAGAGAGGTTGTAGAGAATTAGTAAGAGGAGGAGAGTTGATGAGACAAAAAGTCTTTGATTCCACCTTGTCCAGGAGTGTTGTAGATATTGAGCCACCCTACACATGAGAGCCATACTCCATACAGGGGTGGATGAGACCCCTGTACAGAGACACCAACTGTGTGGGGATGAAGTATTCACGGAATCTGTGCAGCACACCTAACTTCTTTGAGGCAGTTTTAGCTAGAGAGGTAATGTGATCTCTCCAAGAGAGATTGTGAGAGAAAGAGACTCCAAGAATATTAACGGAAGGAGAAAGATCAAGTTGTGTGTCGTTGAAGGAGAGGGGATAGTCATCAGGAAGATTAGTACGAGTTGAAAGATGAAGGAACTGTGTTTTAGAGGCATTAAAAACAACAAGGTTCTCTCTGCCCCAGTTGGAAATGAGGGAGAGATCAGAAGTCAGTCGTGCTTCTGCATCATCACGTGATGTGGAGAGGAGCTGCTGGGATGGGCAGTTGTCAAAGTGAGTGGAGTAGTGTAGAGTGGAATCATCGGCATAGGAGTGGATAGGGGAAGAGGTACAGGTAAGAAGGTCATTATTGAAACGGAGAAAGAGGGTGGGTGATAGAACAGAACCTTGAGGAACACCACTATTAATAGACTTGGAAGAAGAACAGTGACCGTCTACAACAGCAGCTATAGAATGGCCAGAAAGGAAATCAGAGATAAAGGTGCAGAGAGAGGGATAGAAACCGAATGAGGGCAGTTTGGAGATTAAAGCTTTGTGCCAGACTCTATCAAAAGCTTTGGATATGTCGAGGGCAACAGTAAAAGTTTCACCAAAGTTCCGAATAGAGGATGACTATGAATCAGAAAGAAGGGATAGAAGATCTCCAGTAGAGCGTTCCTGACGGAAACCATACTGACGATCTGAAAGAAGGTCATGGCGAGTAAGGTGCTTATGAATTTTGGAGTTAAGAATAGATTCGAAGGCTTTAGATAGACATGAGGTCAAAGCAATGGGGTGATATTTTGAGGGTTGGGAGCGGCCTCCTTTCTTCAGAACAGGTTGGATCAGAGCAAACTTCCAGCTAGAAGGGAAAGTATCAGATGATAGACATAGACGGACCAGTTTGCCTAGGCAGGGTGTCAGCACGGAAGCACAGTTCTTGAGAACAACCGGAGGAATCCCATCAGGCCCGTACGCCTTCCGAGTGTTAAGGCAAGAGAGGGCAGAAAATACTTCCTTTGAAGAGATTCTAATGACAGGCATAAGTAAGTCAGAGGGGGACGGAGTTGGAGGAACAGAGCCGGAATCGCCCAGTGTAGAGTTAAAGGCAAAGGTTTGAGAGAAGAGTTCAGCTTTATCAGGTGAAGAGATGCCAACATTTCCATCAGGAAGGATGAGAGGAGGGAAAGAGGAAGAAGAAAAGTTACTGGAGAGATTTTTGGCTAGATGCCAGAAAGAACGAGAGGTGGAAGAGTTGGACAGATCATTGCACTTGGCACGGATAAAGGATTTTTTGGCTAGTCGGAGAACAGATTTGGCACGATTCCGGGCAGAAATATACAGAGCACGAGATTCATCAG
Organism: Petrolisthes cinctipes; assembly: GCA_033782935.1. NCBI lineage: Eukaryota > Metazoa > Arthropoda > Malacostraca > Decapoda > Porcellanidae > Petrolisthes > Petrolisthes cinctipes. Next base: position 4,999 of record JAWQEG010008104.1, read on the forward strand.
TTTGAAGGCGTTGGTACCGTGTGAAAGCTTCCTCCTTGTTGTGGACAGCAGTAGAACAAGCGTGATTAAACCAAGAGTTTCATGAAGTAGTAAGAGGGAAAGAATATGGAATGTATGTCTCCATGCCCGAGAGGATCACCTACGAAATGCGTGCAGCACACTCAGAGGGACCCCGGCCACGAAAGCAAAAATAATGCCATGGGAAATCTTGAAAGTATTGCCTCAGATCATCCCAGTTGGCAGTGCTGTAGTGCCACAGACGCCGCTTCCTGGGAGGGTCCAAAGGTCTTACTGGAGCGATAGGACAGGATACTGAAATAAGATTGTGATCGGAGGAGCCCAATGGAGAGAAAAGTTGAACAGTATAAGGAGAAGGATGAGAGGTTAGGAATAAGTCAAGGATATTGGGCTGGTCTCCAAGGCGGTCTGGAATATGGGTAGGGTACTGAATTAGCTGCTCTAAGTCATTGAAGATAGAAAAGGTGAAGGCTTGTTCACCAGGTGGATCAGTGAAGGGAGATGAAAGCCAAAGGTGGTGGTGAACATTGAAATCTCCTAAAATGGAGATTTCTGAGAAAGGAGAATGGAATAGAATGTGTTCCACTTTTGAGGTAAGATAGTCAAAGAATTTTGGATAGTTAGTAGAGTTAGGAGAGAGAGATATACGTATTTAGTTTGAGAGTAACAGGTGAGCCAAAACCATGCAGAGGGTTGAGAATTCAGAAGAGTCAAGTTCAGGAACACGAGAACAAGTGAGGTCGTTGCGTACGTATACACAACATCCGCCTTTGGCACGAAACTGAGGATAGAGAAAGTAAGAGGAGACAGAGTAGGGGTTGCTGTCTGTTGATTCCGAGATCTGGGTTTCGGTGAGGAAGAGAAGATGAGGTTTAGCGGAGAAGAGGTGGTGTTCAACAGAAGAGAAGTTGGAAGAAAGACCACGAATGTTGCAGAAGTTATTAAAGAGTGAGTCAGGCAATGGTCCAGGGCATCTCGGGGGGTCGTCAACAAAAAGTCCAGGCCGAGGGTAGTTTACTGGCCCGTCCGCAGGGGTCTCCGAGGCTTGATTTATAATTTTCTTCATAATTTTTTATTTATCTAATTTTGGGGGGATATGTATTTGGACAAAGAGTGTGGTGTTTATATTGTTAAAATATGAAGAGAGTGATGTCTTTAGAAGTATGTTGGACTACTCTCAGTGTATGTGAGACACGAATATGATCAGCAAAGGTGGACAGACAGGTGAAACGGGAGTACCAACCCTCCCTATCACCAGTCCAGTGTCCACCCTTGGAGTACTGCCCTGTTCGGCTGGTGTCTCCGGCCTCCTCTTACCCATAAAGAAGAGTGTGGGTGGGTAGGTCTGGTCGTCAGGTGCTGGGGTGATGACGGAGGTGGACAGGGGTTGGTGTGTGAGTGGTACCATCCTCCTGTACTCTCGGTATGACCCTGCCCGAGCCACACGCCCAGGAAAAACAAGATCGCATCAGATGGCAATAGTTAAGACAGTAAACAAAATGGATGGGGCCTGTCAGAAAAGGTCAGAAGAGGTCAAATTGGGTTAGATAAGGTCAAAATCGCATCAGATGGCAATACGTATGACCGTGTAAACAAAATGGATGGGGCATGTCAAATAAGGTCAGAAAAGGTCAGGCGAGGTCAAATTGGGTTAGATAAGGTCAAGTTGGGTTAGGTCAAGTTAGGTTAGGTCAGGAAAGATAAAGTTATATTATTGTTAGGTTAGGTTAGGTTAGGTTAGGTAAGGAAAGATAAAGTCATATTATTATTAGGTTAGGTTAGGTTAGGTTAGGTCAGGAAAGATAAAGTTATATTATTATTATTATTAGGTTAGGTTAGGTTAGGTTAAGTTAGGTCAGGAAAGATAAGGTTAGGTCAAGTTAGATTAGGTCAGGTTAGGTCAGGAAAGATAAGGTTATATTATTATTAGGTCAATAAATATTATATTATATATAATTATTTCTAATAATATAATAATTACTTTATATATGGTATATAATTAAGGGGGTAATTAAGGTGGTATAATTAAGGGGGTATAATTAAGGGGTATAATTAAGGGGTATAATTAAGAGGTATAATTAAGGGGGTATAATTAAGGGGGTAATTAAGGTGGTATAATTAAGGGGTATAATTAAGGGGTATAATTAAGGGGTATAATTAAGAGGTATAATTAAGGGGGCATAATTAAGGGGTATAATTAAGGGATATAATTAAGGGGGTATAATTAAGGGGCATAATTAAGGGGATATAATTAAGGGGTATAATTAAGGGGGTATAATTAACGGGTATATAATTAAAGGGTATAATTAAAGGGTATAATTAAGGGGGTATAATTAAGGGGGTATAATTAAGGGGGTATAATTAAAGGGTATAATTAAGGGGTATAATTAAGGGGGTATAATTAAGGGGGTATAATTAAGGGGTATAATTAAGGGGGTATAATTAAGGGGTATATAATTAAGGGGTATATAATTAAGGGGTATAATTAAGGGGTATATAATTAAGGGGTATAATTAAGGGGTATAATTAAGGGGGTATATAATTAAGGGGCATATAATTAAGGGGTATAATTAAGGGGGTATAATTAAGGGGTATAATTAAGGGGGTATAATTAAGGGGTATAATTAACTACACCACAATTTGGCCCTTCCAACAAAATAATATACAGATAAATTATATTGGCTTGTACATACATTTTTTGCCTTGGACAGTTAATTAATTAGGTGAATAATATAGATAGGGAATAGTTATGGTGATTAATATAGTGACTTTCATAACTAACCCGTGTAATTACGGTAATTAATATAGTGATTTTCATAACTAACCCGTGTACTTATGTTGATTATCACAGTGAATTTCATAACTATTATATTGATTTTCATAACTAAGCCTTGTAATTATGAATAGTTTTATTGTATTGATATTCATAACTAAGCCTTGTAGCTATTATTATTATTATTATTATTATTATTATTATTATTATTATTATTATTATTATTATTAACTAATCCTTGTAGCTATGTTGATTATTGTACAGCCACAATCAAATAACCACCGACACTTTCCTTCCATAGTACAAATAAATCAGTATTATATCAAAATATAATCATACAACAACACCTTACGTCAACTCAACCCCCTCAATTATTATTATTATGAGGTGCTGAAAAATCATACACGTGTTGTTCTTTATTACCAAGATATTTACTACGATGGAAGGAAAGTGTCGGTGGATATTTGATTGTGGCTGTACCTATGTTGATTATTGTAATTATGTTGATTATTGTAGGTATGTCGATTCTTACACCTACCAACTGAAGCACGTGAGGGTGGTGGGTGTGGTTGAGGCCTGATGATCTTGGTATGCGCTCTCTGTACGTCTCTAAACACCTCCTCTTGACTCCTCTCTCCAGACACCTGTAACACCATTAACACATCACCATTACATCACCATTACCATTAAATACACATAACAATATCAACAACAACAACAACAATAATAATAATAATAGCAACGACAATAATATCAACAATAACATATATATCAACAACAACAATAACAATTTTATCAACAACAACAACAACATTATCACCAACAATACAATCACCAAACACACACATCTTGTCACGACCCACCACAAAGTCCCCCTTCCCAGACTAACTAACTAACTAACTAACCACATAGAGGAGGCCGTGGTTGTCATAATATTCGCAGACGGGCAGGACCTTGGTGGTGAAGTCAGCCAGTTCTCTCCTAGCTGCGTCCAACATGAGGCTTCCCATCTTGGCTCCAGCTTCCAGGTTGTTCAGTAAAGTCGACTCCCGCCAGTCCAGCAGAATAGCCCCGTCGATGTTACCCAGCTGGAAAAATGTATAACGTGTGTGCTGGAAGACTGACTAGATTGACAGGGCTGAAGGGGAAGAAGGGTTTGTGGGCTGGATGTGGTACTCTTTTAATGTTGGTCTTTTGGGTACCGTTGTTGTGTTTAAATGTTCCTTCGTTACTCTACATAGGAATATAGGCGAAAAATGTATAACGTGTGCTGGAAGACTGACTGGATGGAAGGCTGAAGGGGAAGAAGGGTTTGTGGGGCTGGATGTGGTACTCTACTAATTGTTGTTGGTCTTTTGGGTACTGTTGTTGTGTATAAATGTTCCGTCGTTACTCTACATACGAAAACAAGAGTGTCTTAAATTATTAGGCCAATCATAGTTACTGTATATAGAAAGTCCAGTTCAGTCAAATATGCAACTATATTATTTTCCAGGGTATATATATTACAATGATACATTAAACCTTAGTAATGTTTTTTTTTTTTAGGTTTCGGCTTGTATAATGACAAACCAATGTGTGTCTTGTCTCCTTACAGTACCTTAGTAACCGTGATGTTGTCGTCAAACTCAGCAAAAGAAAGTTGACTATGTAAGTACACCCACAATAAAATATCCACCGACACTTTCCTTCCATCGTGCAAATAAATCAGTATCATATAAAAATATATTCATACAACACTTTACGTCAACTCAACCCCCTCAATTATTATTATGAGGAGCTGCTAAATCATACACGTGTTGTTCTTTATTACCAAGATATTTACTACGATGGAAGGAAAGTGTTGGCGGATATTTGATTGTGGCTGTACGTTTGGTGTAGCGAAACAAATGGCTCTGTGTGTTAGTGTCGAAGGGAAATATAATACAAAAGTCCAGTTGTTGTTGTCCAGTGGTTCCTGTGCTGATATTTGTACTCTAATAAATATCAAAGTAAAGATTGTATATAACCAGTGAGTGTAACCTCGTGTGACTGTGTTTCCTTATGATCAAAATAGTAGATGTTGTTTAGCCAGGATAATGCTGGCTTGGAAGATAAGGCAAAAAGGTATTATTGAGGCTAAATATACATTCATAATAAGACTGTTGAAGTATAATATAACAAAGGGAAGATTAAACGCAAGCTTCTACTGGTTGAGGGTATATCGTCTTCACTACAGTACGGGCGCTGTAAGGAAAGCAAGCATATATAATCAAAATATAGTCCCTCAAAATAGTGATGACAGATTTTCAAGTTGTTTCCTTATCTGGTAATGGAACTACAAACCATCTAGACTATTATAATTGTCTTGTTAAAATACATCAGTTATTAGCAGTATCATTCATTCATTACCTGTAACATGACATAGTAATGGGTATTGATTTACAACTTCTTCATACTTTGCCATCACTACTTTGTGTGACTGTACAAACGCACACTGCTTTATGGACGCAGTGTGTAAACCTGTCTTACTGACACTCCAGGCTTTTTACTGGACAATAGAGGCAGGAGAGGTAGATAAAATGTGTCAGTAATTAGGCCCCGAATTCTGAAAAATAGAAATACATGTATGCAGTGCTAAAAGGGATGCATACACTACATTAGGTCTAAGATGTAAGTAATTTCTCACTACCCTGAAGGAGTGAGTAATAAGGAAACACTATAAGCGAAGGGGCCATTCCACACGACGCCTCACTTCATGCTTTTGACCTGAAGAAGCGGTAGCGATGCGTCGTCCGTATAATATATAGGGTTCTCCTCCAATGGTGCTTCCTGGTTCATTCTATCTAGTTACGTTAGATGTACAGTTGCGGATAAATGAAGCAGACACACCTGAAAAACGCCCCCCTCCCCACCCCACCTCACCCTGTTTGAGCATAGGGTAGGAAGACACGTTGTTGTGTTGTGTAGAGGCGACGCATCCTATTCTATACTTGATAAGGGGCACCCATTTGTAGAGTCTCTGTTTCATGTGTCCGCAAAGGTACATTACCCTAGGGAACGCCACACACACACACACGAATAAAACTAATAATTAATTTAAATTAGAGTGTGTGAGTACGAATTCCTAAGGCCGACTGTACATTACCCTAGGGAACGCCACACACACACACACACAAAAAAAAGAATAATGAATTTAAACGGTAATATTGTGTTCCGACGACCGACTAACATGGAGAATAACGAGGAGCTGCCCAATATTCCTTTGAGGGTCATCACACATATACACAAACGATGGGAAGTAAGTTGGTGGCAAGGACCATAACATCCAACACACCAATATAACAACAATGAACTACTTTGGCAACGTAACGCAATGTAACAATAATCAACTACTTTGGCAACGTAACACCAGAGATAATATTATACCTGAGACAATAACAACACAGCTTTATATAATACAGACAAGGACCATAACATCCAACACATCAATATAACAACAATGAACTACTTTGGCAACGAAACGCAATATAACAACAACAATAAACTACTTTGGCAATGTAACGCCAGAGAGAAATATTTTACCTGAGACAATAACAAACTGACACTCAACAACAACACAGCTTTACTTAATAATATATACGAGGTGGCCGGCCATATGCAAGAAGAACATTAATGATTATTGACGATGGCGTATAGTACCTACCACACCATCGTACAACACCATTAATGTTCTTCTTGAATAAGAATAGAAAATTATTGATAAATAAGAGAAGAACAGTTTTGTGGTCCTGGTTGGGTTGTACGGTTAAGGGGGAAGTTTTTTTGTGTTGTTAAATCTGGAGCAACTGAATCCTCCAAACTATTCCAAGCAACACAACAGAACACTATTATTTTTGCTCTTCTGGTCCTGTTTCCTGGCATATATACTTTGGAGGAATCAAGGCACTCCAATGTACCAAAAAAAATTAACACCTTAAGGGACCCTGTGTGTGTTGTAGTCAGATAATTAGAGGTAAATGAGTCCTTCAAATATTACCACAAAACACACACACACACCTATAGGGAAGAAGCCTATTTCGTGGCATAATCAGGAGGAATCAGAAGCCTCCATTTTTTTTATACACGATCACAGGGTCCTTAAGGGGGTAGTACACTGTTGATTAATCTGGAGCATATGATTTCTCCAATCTAGTCCAGACAACAGGAAACCATTATTTTGGCTAATCTGGTTCTGTTTCTTGTCATACTTTGGAGGAATGACGGAGTTTCAATGTACAGCCACAATCAAATAACCACCAACACTTTCCTTCCATGGTATAAATAAATCAGTATCATATCAAAATATAATCATACAACAACACCTTACGTCAACTCAACCCTCTCAATTATTATTATGAGGTGCTGCAAAATTATACACGTGTTGTTCTTTATTACCAAGATATTTACTACGATGGAAGGAAAGTGTTGGTTATTATTATTATTATTATTATTATTATTATGAGGTGCTGCAAAATTATACACGTGTTGTTCTTTATTACCAAGATATTTACTACGATGGAAGGAAAGTGTCGGTGGTTTTTTATTTGTTTGTGGCTGTACCAAAAGTATACTATCCCCATAAGGTGGTAATTCTTTTTTGTTACATTGGAGTGCCTTGATTCCTCCAAAGTATGCCAGGAAACAGGACCAGATGAACAAAAATAATGGTGTTATGTTGCTTGGAATAGTTAGGAGGATTCAGTTGCTCCAGATTTACCAACATAATACTATCCCCTTAATTAAGCGTTACTACAACATCCAGCGATCTATATAGGCTTTCCATGTGGACTTACTGAGAGTTGGGAAGAGGTGTGGAGGGTGGAAGTGAAGTTCATGTGACATTCCACCTGCCATCACATCAAATTTAGAAGGGGGGGACATCGAGTAAGCTGGGTTTTTTTATATATATATATTTCTATACTACAGTGTGTTTTTTAAGTTTTTCCTGGAGAGAGAGAGAGAGAGAGAGAGAGAGAGAGAGAGAGAGAGAGAGAGAGAGAGAGAGAGAGAGAGAGAGAGAGAGAGAGAGAGAGAGAGAGAGAAATAAGGCACCAATTTCCTTCAAACCAATCACGTGAAAATATTTTGTTTGTTTGCTTGTTTGTTTGTTTGGATTGCGAGCATGATACTGTACAGTCACAATCAAATAACCACCGACACTTTCCTTCCATGGTACAAATAAATCAGTATCATATCAAAATATAATCATACAACAACACTTTACGTCAACTCAACCCCCTCAATTATTATTATTATTATGAGGTGCTGCAAAATCATACACGTGTTGTCCTTTATTACCAAGATATTTACTACGATGGAAGGAAAGTGTTGGTTATTATTATTATTATTATTATTATTATTATTATTATTATTATTATGAGGTGCCGCAAAATTATACACGTGTTGTTCTTTATTACCAAGATATTTACTACGATGGAAGGAAAGTGTTGGTGGATATTTGATTGTGGCTGTACGTTGAAGATTATCATTAAGTAATTACAGTGTTGGTAAATCTGGAGCAGCAACTGATTCCCTACATACAATTCCAAGCAACAGGGAAACATTATTATATTGGTAAATCTGGTCCTGTTTCCTGGCATACTCTGGAGGAATCAGAAGCCTCCAGTTCCCATACATACACGATCACACGATTCTGGAACAACTGAATCCTCCAAACTATTCCAAGCAACAGAACACCATTATTTTTACTCTTCTAGTCCTGTTTCCTGGCATACTTTGGAGGAATCAAGGCACTCCAATGTACCAAAAAAGAATTACCACTTTAAGTGGATAATACACTTTTGATAGACTGGGCTAACTTGATTCCTCCAAAGTATGTCAGGAAACAGGACCAGATTAAAATAAATAAATAATGGTGTACTGTTGTTGCTTGGAATATTTTGGGGGATTCAGTTACTCCAGATTTACCAACACAAAATTTCCCCCTTAACCCTTTCTCATCCGACCTTTCTGGATATTTCGGTACACTTTTGGGCTAACTTGATTCCTCCAATGTATGCTAGGAAACAAAACCAGAATAGCACAAATAATGGTGTCCTGTTGCTTGGAATAGTTTGGAGGAATCAGTTACTCCAGATTTACCAACACTGTACTACCCCCGTCTTAATCGACAGTAATAATTATGCTTGCTTTAGGTAAATTATATTGGAGCACCTTGATTCCTCCAATGTATGCCAGGAAACAGAACTAGATGGACACAAAATGAATGGTGGTCAGTTGTTGCTTGGAAGGGTTTAAGGGGGTGCGGGAGTAGGGGGACAGGCTTGGGGGGAGTTTGGGGGGTGCGGGAATAGGGGGACAGGCTTGGGGTGGGTAGAAAGCCTGTCCCCTATTCCCGCACCCCCCCCCCCAAGCCTGTCCCCCTACTCCTGCACCCCCCAAAACCCCCCCAAGCCTGTCCCCTACTCCAGCACCCCCCCCCCCAAGCCTGTCCCCCTATTCCCGCACCCCCTTAATTATGAGGAATCAGTTACTCCACATTTACCACCATCAATAACACTACATGTACAGCCAACAGCATAAATTCGCGTCCATCTCATGTACTTAATATTGCTAACATGACCAGAGAGTTGCATTTTGAACCAGTTTTTATTCCAACAACATACGTAATTTACCATGAGAAGTATATCTGTCATCTCTGCATCAAAATTGTATTACAACATCACTATAGCTAATACATACTCAGGTGGAAATGCAGCGAACTTATGCTGCCGACTGTACCACCCCTTTAACAATTAACTTTAAAAAAAATTAAGTGGTCTTCTCTAAAATGCAACTCAACATTTATTTACACCCGGTTTGTGTGTATATTTTACTCAGGAAACCTCTTATTATGATTTCTTACCATAGGATCTTACTAAGTACAACTCCCAAATTACATAGAATTATTGTCTTACATTGTCTTATTACTGTATTACTTTTTTGGTACAGCCACAATCAAATATCCACCAACACTTTCCTTCCATCGTAGTAAATATCTTGGTAATAAAGAACAACACGTGTATGATTTTGCAGCACCTCATAATAATAATAATTGAGGGGGTTGAGTTGACGTAAGGTGTTGTTGTATGATTATATTTTGATATGATACAGATTTATTTGCACGATGGAAGGAAGGTGTTGGTGGTTATTTGATTGTGACTGTACATTGCATAGAATTATTGTCTTACGTTGTCTTATTACCGTAATACTTGTTGGATACATTAGAATGCCTTATATCCTCCCAAGTATACCAGGAAACAGGACCAGATTAGCAAATATAAGGGCGCATTACGAAAGCGTGGATACTGAATTGAAACCATGTTCAAAAAGCGCGACAAAACATGCCATCAAAAGAGCGGCTTGAACTACCTCACTGCCTAATCACCACTTTTTGGGGTAACTATCCAGCCTGTACTCGTCACCACCCAGCGACATAGACAGTCTTAGTTGCCAGTTAAGGCCTCCATAGACTATCATTCAGGCCTGCGCAAACTAGGTGACTGTGCAATCATTTAAATTTGCCACACACTAGCAAGAATACTGAGCATCACCACACATTATCATGCATCACTGTACAGGGGTGTGTGTGATTGACGAAAAGCTTGTTGGATATGGTTCAGTCATTTGCGCAAACCATCAATCACACCCACACACCACGGTTATGCCTGCACAACCACCCAATTTGTGCAGGCATGATTGATAGTCTATGGAGGCCTTAATAATTAGTCCACGACACTCAGTCAGTCAGTCAGTCAGCTGTTTCCGTCCAGTAAAGTCGAAGTGCTTAAACCAGTCTTAGTATTTGACAATGGATTTTACTGTTTCTGAGACCAACAAAGGAAAGAAAAGTGTGATGTATTATTGGCCACAAGAATTCATACACACGCTGTTGTTGTTTTCAAGGGTTTACGACATATAGAAAATGTAAGACTACATAACTGCAATACAACATTATAATTAAGTTTGTTGTTTTGCTACTCACCGAGTCACTTGGTAGACCCTTAATATTAGTACTTCCAGAATAATGACCCTCTCTTTCCATATAGCCTGTGTAAGATTTCATGTGGCCAACTGTACGACGGATATATGTTTAGAGTGGACATGTAGTGTACTCAAGGACGGATGTTTAACAGGTATGTTTATAACAGATCTTGTTATAATTTCATGTGCAACTGATCTTGAATTTCTGGTGAACTCTGCTGAGGAGATTTTCGTTAATGGAACTTTTAAGAGTTGTCCAAAGTTCTTCTATATACTATACATGGCTATATACTATACTATACATTGCTATACATTGCTTCTATCAACTATGTACTATACATGACTTACACAACGGACATTATATTCCATTAGTGTATGCTCTCTTGCCTGGTAAATCGGAGGAGATTTACAGAACTATGTGGGGAGAGAGCCTTCTACTTTGCTATCCTTATCTACGCCTATCACTGGGGAGTAATTCATGCTCTTCCAGTAACCTTCAAATCAGGTCACCTCGTGTGGGCCGTAAGGTCTGTTGTGGTCTGTGTTTCTATGTAACTCTATGTATCTTCCACAGTTAATTAAGTCAACTAGGTAAATTCCTCGAACTTTTTTCTTACATGACTGTTAGCGTGTTGGCAATGTTTGGGGCTGCCCACTGAATGGAACTCATCCTGGTAAGAGATCCTGCCAGCTGGTAAGAGAACTGGCAAGTTGACAGAGACAGGAGCGAGTATACCGACTCGCAATACAACAAGTCTAACTCAGGGGAGATAAACAGACGGCAATATAATTATGAGATCTTTAGGTTTCCGTTTCATGGCCAGAGTAAATATGTAACTGAGTGTCCAGCGTTGATACCTGAGATTTCAGCCGCTCTTTAGGTGTAAAAGAATCGGCGCTTTCGTGAAGAACGCGACGCGCTGATAACACGGGGATCCGCGCTTTCGTAAAACGGCGAAATATAATGGTGGCCTGTTGTTTGTTTGTTTATTTATTAGGAATAGTTTTAGAGGAATAAGTTGCTCCAGATTTATCACCAACACTGTACAGCCACAATCAAATATCCACCAACACTTTCCTTCCATCGTAGTAAATATCTTGGTAATAAAGAACAACACGTGTATGATTTTGCAGCACCTCATAATAATAATAATTGAGGGGGTTGAGTTGACGTAAGGTGTTGTTGTATAATTATATTTTGATATGATACTGATTTATTTGTATGATGAAAGGAAGGTGTTGGTGGATATTTGATTGTGGCTGTACAGTACTACCCCTTTAATTAAGGACCCTGTGATATAGTCAGAAAATTGAAGTCAAACGAGTCCTTCAAATATTGCCACGAAACACACATCCTACAGCTATATGGAAGCAGCGTGTTTCGTGGCATAGTCGGAGGAATCAGAAGCCTGCACTTACCATACACAATCACAGGGTCCTTAATTAAGGTGGTAATTCTTTATCGGTACATTGGAGTGCCTTGATTCCTCCAAAGTATGCCAGAAAACAGGACTAGATGAACACAAATATTGGTGTTCTGTTGCTTGGAATAGTTTGGAGGATTCAGTTGCTCCAGATTTACAAACACAAAACTTCATTATAAGGGTAAGATTATATTAAAGGGGAAGTATACTGTTGGTAAATCTGGAGCAACTGATTCCTCCAAACTATTCCAAGCAACAGGCCACCATTAGTTTTGTTCATCTGGTTCTGTTTCCTGGCATACTTTGGAGGAATCAAGGCACTCCAATGTACCAAAAGTATACTCTCCCCTTAATGGAAGTCTGGTCTGGCCTCTTCTCCAACTTAACATTAGCCACAATTTATCTTCACAAATTTATGTCCCGAGGGAAGGAGATCGACTGGCGTAAGATTAGGTCAGGCTAGAATAGGCCAAGATAGATTGGATTAGGTCAGGTAAGGTTAAATGTGAGGTTACAAATTAGTGGTCAGACTGGCGTAAGATAAGGTAGGTCAGGCTAGAATAGGTCAAGATAGATTGGGTTAAGTCAGGTAAGGTTACATTCGGTCAGGTTAACGTGAAATTAGATCAGGTTAGCATAGGTCAAAATAGATTGGGTTAGGTCAGGTAGGGTTACAATTTGTCAGGTTAACGTGAGATTAGATAGGTCAGGCTAGAATAGGTCAAGATAGATTGGGTTAGGTCAGGTAGGGTTACATTCGGCCAGTATAACGTAAGATTAGGTAGCTCAGGCTAGAATAGGTCAAGATAGATTGGGTTAGGTCAGGTAGGGTTACATTCGGTCAGGTTTACGTGAGATTAGGTCAAGCTAGAATAGGTCAAGATAGATTGGGTCAGGTCAGGTTGGGTTACATTCGGTCAGGTTAACGTGAGATTAGATCAGGTTAGATTAGGTCATGATAGATTGGGTTAGGTCAGGTAGGGTTTAATCTGAGGTTACAAAAAATGGTCAGGTTAACGTAAGATTAGGTAGGTCAGGTTAGAATAGGTCAAGATAGATTGGGTTAGGTCAGGTAGGGTTACATTCGGTCAGGTTAACGTGAGATTAGTTCAGGTTAGGTTAGGTTAGGTCAAGTTATTATAGACCAGAACAGATCAGGTTGTAAAAGGTCAACTAAGGATGTCAAAGGTCAGATAAGGTTGGGTTAGGTTTGATTGAATAGATAAAGTTATATTTTATTATATTCGGTTAAACCAAGAAATATCAAGGAAAAATAGGAGAGAGAGAGAGAGAGAGAGAGAGAGAGAGAGAGAGAGAGAGAGAGAGAGAGAGAATGACCGCCAAACAACAATTCAGGTTAGGTTAGGTCAAACTGAATGAAGCCAGATCAGATCATGAAATATTAGGTCAGATGAGGTTAAATTAGGTTTGAGTAGGTTAGATTAGATAAGGTCAAGGTAAGGTACGGCGAGGTCAGATTTTTTTTTTTTTTTTTTTTTTTTTGCATTAGGTCAGAATTAGTTCGGTTAAATCAGGTAAGGGTAGCTCAAGTTACAATAAATGAGGTCACATTAACTTACATTAGGTCAAATTAGGTTAGTTAGAAAGGTATGGTATGGTTAGGTTAGGTTTGGTTAGGTTAGGTATGGTTAGGTCAAGCTATTCCAAGTGAGGTCCCATCAATTCATATTAGGTCAGATTACATTTGATGAGTACAGGTCATGTTATGATAAGTGAGGTCACGTCAAATAACATTAAAGTCTGAAGAGATTTAGTTAGATCAGGCTCAGCAAATTCAAGGTAGAATAGATTAAGGGGAAATTTTGTGTTGGTAAATCTGGAGCAACTGATTCCTCCAGACTATTCCAAGCAACAACAGAACACCATTATTTTTTTTGTTCATCTGGTTCTGTTTCCTGGCATATAAACTTTGGAGGAATCAAGGCACTCCAATGTAACAAAAGTGAATTACCCCCTTAATTAAGTTAGCTAAAGAGAGGTTAAGGTAGGTCAAAGAGAGGTTAATGTAGATGAGAAAGAAAGGGGAAAGGAATTAAGGCACTCCAATGTAACAAAAGTGAATTACCCCCTTACTTAAGTTAGCTAAAGAGAGGTTAAGGTACAGTAGGTGATCAAAGAGAGGTTAAGGTAGGTCATTTGGAGGAATTAAGGCACTCCAATGTGACAAAAGTGAATTACCCCCTTACTTAAGTTAGCTAAAGAGAGGTTTTAAGTTAGGTCATGTTAAATCCGGGTATTCTATCTAGGCTATATCAGGCCACACACACACTGGGATAACACGAACTATGTATGTACTATGTGGGCACAACGATGGGAAAGAGAACACGTAGAGAGAGAGCATTTCCCTGTACCATGAGAAACTTGTGAGGAAACACGACTGAGGGCTACAATGGACAAAAGGAGGAGGAGGAAGAAGATGGAGAATATTTAGAGACGAGAAAGTTAAGATGAGAAAGGGGAAGTAAAGAAGAGAAAGAAGAGGAAGAAGAGGAAATGAAGAGGAGGAGGAGGAAGAGGGAGAAATTATATAGACAAGAAAGTTAAGATAGTAAAATAGGGGAAATGATAAAGCAGAGAAAGAGGAAGAAGAGGGAGAGTATATAGAGACGAGAAAGATAATAAAGAAAGGGGTAATGAAGAAAAGGATGAAAAGGAAGAAGAGGGAGAAAATATACAGGAAGAAAATATACAAATAGGAAGAGGTAGATGGAAAAAAATATAAAGTCGAGAAAGTAAAGATGAGAAAGAAAGAGGATATGAAGAATAGGAGGAAGAGGAAGAAGATGGAGAATATATAGAGACGGGAAAGTTAAGATAGTAAGAAAGAGGATAGGAAGAAGAGGAGGAGGAGGAGGAGTGGGAGGATAAAAATGGAGAAGAAATGAGACTGAGAGATAGGACAGAGAGGAATAGGGAGGCAGAGAAGAAGGGAATGAAGGAGGAAAACTGATAGAGAGAGAGAGAGAGAGAGAGAGAGAGAGAGAGAGAGAGAGAGAGAGAGAGAGAGAGAGAGAGAGAGAGAGAGAGAGAGAGAGAGAGAGAGAGAGAGAGAGACAAAAACGGAAGGTGAGAGAGACTGAGACAAAAACGGAAGGAGAGAGAGAGAGAGAGAGAGAGAGAGAGAGAGAGAGAGAGAGAGAGAGAGAGAGAGAGAGACTGAGACAAAAAGAGAGAGAGAGTGGGTGAGAGAGTGAATGACCACCAAACAATAACTTACCCTGCGTGAAGCGTGTCTGAGTCGCATACTGTGACTCGCATAATACTCTCTCATTCTCAACTTCTCCAACGCCAACAGAAAAAAAGAAAGGGAGAAATGCAGACATGGCTGTTAATTGATATCGTTACAAAATACACACACCCCAAACACACAAGTGCCTTTGCAGTAAGTAAGTACAATCAGAGTAAAGCTTCCGTCTGTCTGTCTACACCCATTCCACCAAGTCAAGAAACTCCTCATTACAGTGGGATACCAGTAATTGCAGTATGTCAGAGCAACTTTGATATCGACACAAGACCCATTCCACCACGTCAACAAACCCCTTATTACAGTGGGATACCTGTAATTGCAGTATGTCAGAGCAACTTTGATATCGACACAAGACCCATTCCACCAAGTCAACAAACCCCTTATTACAGTGGGATACCTGTTAATTGGCAGCAAGCAAGTCAGAGCAACTTTGGTAACTACAGATGAGTTGGTTGGTTTGGTACGGTGGATAATATCATTATTTATTATTAGAGGGTCCCGAAATGAAAATATCTCCATTTTGTTTAATTAAGGACCGTGCATGTGATCGTGTATGAGACTTAATTGGTGGCTTCTGATTCCTCCTGACTATCTATCTATCTAGCCACGAAACAAACAATCTTCTTCATTATAGATGGTGTTTCGTGGCAATGTTTGAAGGACTCACTCACCTCCACATTCTAGACTACATCACGGAAGTCCCTTAATTAAAAACTTGTGGTTATAATTATTTTTGTAACCGCATGTACAGCCACAATCAAATAGCCACCGACACTTTCCTAATATCGTGCAAATATATCGGTATCATATCAAAATATAAGCATACAACAACACCTTACGTCAACTCAACCCACTCAATTATTATTATGAGATGCTGCAAAATCATACACGTGTTGTTCTTTATTACCAAGATATTTACTACGATGGAAGGAAAGTGTTGGTGGTTATTATTATTATTATTATTATCATGAGGTGCTGCAAAATTATACATGTGTTGTTCTTTATTACCAAGATATTTACTACGATGGAAGGAAAGTGTCGGTGGATATTTGATTGTGGCTGTTCCCCGATGCCATAACAAATTCCTTAAAACAACGTAACAATGATTATTATGGTTTCTCTCGTACTCAATTCGGTAATCACTAATTTTATGCCCAAAAGTCGGTACGGTACTCGCGATTTCATTATTGACGGTTTCAGTATTGAAGGTTTCAGTATCAGTATTGACGGTTTCAGCATTGACAGTTTCAGTATAGACAGTTTCAGTATTGACGGTTTCAGTATAGACAGTTTCAGTATCGACGGTTTCAGTATTGACAGTTTCAGTATTGACAGTTTCAGTATTGACGGTTTCAGTATTCACGATTTTAGTATTAGTATTGACAGTTTCAGTATTGACAGTTTAAGTATTGACAGTTTCAGTATTGACAGTTTCAGTATTGACGGTTTCAGTATTGACAGTTTCAGTATTGGCGGTTTCAGTATTGACAGTTTCAGTATTGACGGTTTCAATATTGACAGTTTCAGTATTGACGGTTTCAGTATTGACAGTTTCAAGTTGCTTGGTCTACTACACTGACGGGGGTTCGAGACATTTGTGGGAGGGTGTGAGACGCGAAGCTTTTCTCCACCAGTAAAAGTAGACGACCCTCAGCCTAACCCATCAATCAACGACTCGAACACTGGGATGTACAGCCACAATCAAATATACACCGACACTTTCCTTCCATCGTAGTAAATATCTTGGTAATAAAGAACAATACGTGTATGATTTTGCAGCACCTCATGATAATAATAATAATAATAGTAAATAATAACCAACATTTTCTTTCCATCGTAGTAAATATCTTGGTAATAAAGAACAACACGTGTATAATTTTGCAGCACCTCATAATAATAATAATTGAGGGGGTTGAGTTGACGTAAGGTGTTGTTGTATGATTATATTTTGATATGATATTGATTTATTTGTACCATGGAAGGAAAGTTTCGGTGGTTATTTGATTGTCGCTGTACTGTTAACTAACAGGTTCGAGTCTTGATGTGATGGTTTTAGACTGACAGAAAGTTTGGCTAGCTAGACTGATAGAAAGTTATAATCATGATGCACTATTTAATTAAAGAAAAAAGTTGCATTCATATCCATCATTCATATTTGTAATACTAATAATTGAGAAAATACTTTAGTGGAATGATATGACTTAATGGTTTTTATTGAGATGCGGGTTTAAATACTAAGGAATATAGCTAGGGAATATTGCTAGGGAAAATGGTAGGGGTGTTTCCTCAAAATGGGACAAATGAGTGAATACTTGCAATAAAGTACAACAAACTTCATAAGAGAGGGGAAAGGAAGGGAAGGGAATGGAGGGGAGGGTAAGTAAGGGGAGGGGAAGAGAGGGAAAGGGGGGGGGAGGGGAAGGGAAGAGATGGGAGGGAAAGGGAGGGGAAGGGAAGGGAGGGGAGGGAAAGGGAGGAGAGGGGAAGAGAGGGGAGGGAAAGGGAGGGGAAGGGAAGGGAGGGGAATGGAAGAGAGGGGAGGGAAGGGAAGGGAAGGGAATTGAAGGGAGAGAAAGGGAATGGAGTGGAAGAGAGGGGAGGGGAAGGGAAGGGAGGGGAGGGGAAGGGAGGGAGGAGAAGCGTGGGTTGGGGAGAATATATGCTGCTCACGTAGGGGTGTGTGTGGGGAGACGTGGATGGGAAGGGGTGTACAGTACTTGGTATGGGGTGTAGAGGTGGAGGAGGGGAGACAAACTGCACCATATTGTGGCTAATACAACGTTCTGTGTCTTCCTAATTTCACTCTTTATTTCACTTTTTATTGTCCCTTACTGGCATTTTCTTTTTCTTTTTTATGCGATGCAAGAAGAGTTATAAAAACATACATATTTCGCATTACGTCACTACCGTCATAATTGTTTTTTACATTAAAAGCTTTTATGTGGGGCAAATATTTATTATTATTATTATTATCATTATTATTATTATTATCTTTTTCTGCACAGAAATGCCGACAGAAAAACATATCTTAACTTTAATTCACTCTGTTGAAAAAAGAGCAGTCCAAACTTTACAATAATTACAAGCTTAGGTGTATTGTACACTCGCAATCCACAATCCCTAGCCCACCTGAGTCGAAACCCGAGATCAGAAGCAGGCAGTTTCTGGACGACAGCCCACTCAAACCATCATCAGCCCACACATTTAGAACCAATTAAAAAACATATATATATTGTTTTATGCCTATGACTCCTGGTGTTGTCATTAAGGCAGTCAGTGTTGTTACATCAACACATCTTCCCCCAGCCTACAAGGTTGCTATCCTTGTTTTTACAGCCGGGTACCAACTTACTGCTAGGTGAACAGGGACATACAGCCGGGTACCTACATACTGCTAGGTGAACAGGGACATACAGCCGGGTACCAACTTACTGCTAGGTGAACAGGGACATACAGCCGGGTACCTACTGACTGCTAGGTGAACAGGGACATACAGCTGGGTACCAACTTACTGCTAGGTGAACAGGGACATACAGCTGGGTACCTACTTACTGCTAGGTGAACAGGGACATAGGGGGCTGGGAATATTGTCCAACAATTCCACTGACCAGGGAATCTCGCGTGCTGGGTGAGTTTGCTAACCATTAAACCATCATCAGGCCACACATTTAGAACCAATAAAATCTTTGGGTGGGCTATCATCTAGAGACCGCCTGCTTCGGATCTCAGGCTTCGACTCAGGTGGGCTAGGGATTGTGGATTGCGAATGTATGTACAGCACCAATTGAGAAGGAGCAATGGGGCTAAGTGGTCAATTAAATGTTGATGTAGGATCCAAAGAATTATGAAAAATGGGTGTTGTCTCTTATTAGTGTTTATTTATTTATTTTTCTTATTATTAATCTTATTAGTGTTCATTTATTTATCGCTCTGATATTATTGTTTATAGAATGAACAACAACAACATTATTCTAGATACTATCCCTCTTTTCTTTCTATTTCCTTCCTTCCTGCTTGCTGTCTCACCTCTCTATCACCTTTTTCTGGCGCTATATGACCTTGTTGTTGCGGCGCCTAATATCAATCAATCAATCAATCAATCAATTATTCTAAATACACAATAATTCATGATTTGTGTCTCCTTTTTTGCTTTTCGTGGAAGACAGAAGAAAGAGGTGTGCAGTATTTGGAACTGTGTGGATTATAAAACCTCATTATAACAGTGTTGCCAAATCAGTGTAGTATTGGGTAAGTCCACAGCAAAAAACACACGTGATATCACACAGATTGAAAACACACACACACACACCTATCTGAGGAGGAATTTTAAGGGGGGAAGTTTGTGTTGGTAAATCTGGAGCAACTGAATCCTCCAAACTATTCCAAGCAACAACAGAACACCATTATTTTTGTTCATGTGGTCCTGTTTCCTGGCATACTTTGGAGGAATCAAGGCACTCCAATGTACCAAAAAAGAATTACCCCCTTAATGTTACTGGTTTAAAGAGGTAATTCACTTTTGTTGTTACTTTGGAGTGCCTTGATTCCTCCAAAGTATGCAGGGAAACAAGACCAGATGAACAAATATAATGGTGTTCTATTGTTGCTTGGAAAAGTTTGGAGGATTCAGTTGCTCCAGATTTACCACCACCAACACTGTACTTCCTCCTTAAGGGACCCCGTGCTGTAGTCAGGAAATTGAAGGTAAAAGAGTCCTTCAAACATTGCCACGAAATACACACACCTAAATAGAAGGAGTTTGTTTCGTGGCATAGTCAGGAGGAATCAGAAGCCACCAAGTTTAATACAGGATCACAGGGTCCTTAATAACCGTAAAGCCTAGTTTACACATGAGTGAATAAGCTCCCGACGCCATCCCGATTAACGGAAATTTTGGAAAAAAAAAAAAAGGTTATTCGGGTCCTTATTCAGGTAATTCGGCGGCTATCCGGGTAGTTCGCCGGCAGTTCGGGTCGCGCCACGAAAAGTTGGTGCCTCTCCTAATTTTTCGTGGCGCAACCCGATTAAAAATAAGTCGCAGGTGCACCGTAGGTACACCTGCAACTTGCCCCCGACCTGCCCCCGACATTCTTGTTCACCACCGGCAAGATAAGTGTTGCGAGACTTCCGTGACCTTGGGAAACACTGCGGATGCAACACCAGTGAATCGCCGGTGTATCTGGGATATACCGGCGATATAAACATTCGTATACATTGTAAAAAATGTGCATACTTTTATGTCTGGGGTGGAATGGGGATAAGTCGCTGGCAAGTCGTAAGGGTTTGCCGCCGGTTTACCTGCGGCAAAGTTGTGGAGCATCCCTGGGGATTTGTGACTGATAGTATAGACCGACGGTGTACCCCAGAGCCACCAGGGACCTTCCTACGGCCTGCCAAGGGGTGCATCGCCGAGCATGCCCAGGTATACCCGTGGCATCCTGTAGAAACACTGCCGGCAAAAAACGGGTAAAATGACCATTACAAATTCGTCGTCCAAGAGCCAACGGTGAATCCCCAGGCTTCCCCCGATCATTCGTGGTATACCGCAGATTAACCACAGATGAACCGGCGATACACCCGCGGTAGGTCGCAGCAATTGATAAAAATCTAAAATTCGGCTGCCAGGTCCCCGACTTTTGACATTTCGCGTATTCGTGACGGCATCCGGAGCTTATTCGCGCATATGTAAACTGGGCTTAAATCAGCAGCAACCTAAACGAATTATGACAAACCTTCACAGTACCGATCTCACTTACATTACAGTAAATAAACAACACCACTTGCAGTACTGTGTGACCTCTTATGTACTGTAGGTGTATAAAGTTGTGTGTTAATTAAGAACTTCACACACTTGCCAGATGCGTCGTGCCAATATTACCCAAAGGAGGTGCAATATAGGAGGGAAGTTGATAAAGAGACGAATTGTTGTATATACATAAAAAAGATAATTATGAGTTGTAGAGGAGTGGTGGCCAGGGTTGTAAGTTTGAGTTGTAGAGGAGTGGTTGGTGCCCAGGGTTGTAAATTGAAGAGGAGACGAATTATAGTATATACATAAAATAGATATGGGTTGTAGAGGAGTGGTGCCCAGGGTTGTAAGTTGATAAAAAGACGAATTGTTGTATATACATTTGCCGGGTGAAATAAGGATGTCAAACTGGAGCAAAGGGGTTGGAAGGGAAGGAAGGAGCTGGAGAAACAGAAGGAGGAGGAAGAGGAGAAGGATGATGAGGAGGAAGAGGTGAAGGAGGAGGAGGAGGAAGAGGAAGAGGAGAAGGATGAGAAGGATTAGGAGGACGAGAAAAAGGAAGAGGAGAAGAAGGAGGAAAGAATGGAAAGAGAAGCCGACTCGTAGTTTAAGGAAGGAAGGAAGGAAGGATGGAAAGTAGGAGAAGCTGGCTCATAGTCTTAAGGAAGGAGGAAGGAAGGAAGAAAGACGAAGGAAAGGGAGAAGGAAATAAAGAAGGGAGGGAGAAGCTGGGTTGTACAGGAGAGAGAGAGAGAGAGAGAGAGAGAGAGAGAGAGAGAGAGAGAGAGAGAGAGATGAACGGTGGTATATTTGTGAACATTATACGAGTATATGCCATAGGGAAAATTAGAGCCAATCAGGGACAGAGTTGACACCTCACTCGGTAGGCTACTCCAGATGTACAGCCACAATCAAATATCCACCAACACTTTCCTTCCATCGTGTAAATAAATTACTATCATGTCAAAATTTAATCATACAACAACACCTTACGTCAACTCAAGCAACCCCCTCAGTTATTATTATGAGGTGCTGCAAAATCATACACGTGTTGTTCTTTATTATCAGGATATTTACTATGATGGAAGGAAAGTGTTGGTGGATATTTGATTGTGGCTGTACAGTAGCCTACCATGATAAGCAGCAGAGATGCCAGTTAACACCAGATGTAGCCTACAGTACAGTAGGCCCATATGCAATAAACAAACGCTGGCCTCTTCCTCCCTCAGTAACTCAGTTGGAGAGAGAGATAAATCTGTCCTTATTGTAATCACGAAGGAAGAAGGAGATAATAGAATATCACTACTCAAAATGAAGGTATAACACAAACTATATATTCTGCAGACCAAGGTCCTGTTGGAAGGCGCAAATCATTTCATGTCAGAGATGCCATGAAACGCTTAACGAGAAAATATCGGGTTAAATAGCAAGGCTACAGTAATAATTTTCCTGTAAATCGTACTTTCGTAATTGATTTCATCAAATTTCTTTTTCTGACATGTACTCCATTACGTAACGTCCACAATAGAATGAGCTATTATATTTCTACTCAATTCCCGTCGTCGTCGTCGCTTGAATTCCATTGAGGTTCAAGTTAAGCAGAACACACTAGCACTTTTTTCATCGATTCAGATGATTTCCGTGGGATTTTCACTGGTTGCGTCTGATTCTGTTGTCAGCTTGAGGAATTGTCGACAGACCGTCTTCAAGGACGAAGTTGACGATGAAGACAGAAATCAATACACAACCTATAGTAATTTTATTATGGTAATCTTTCTAAAATGTAATTTAGTGTTAGAAAGTATAAATTAAATATTTTTAACGTTTAAAAGTAATTAATTAATGAGATGCCTACGTGATTGCATTTTATTTTTTTGTATAGAATACCCAATAATACCTCATTAATTTTGTTTGTTTACATTTTGTGCCAGTGACCACGAACCAGTCTTCTCGGAGATTCGGAGGTGTATGTCTATGGTAGTATTGTGCTCCACCATCGTCACAGGATTTGCCACACCTCAAACCATGGCCATGAGCTCTACTGTACATTGGACACGGGTGTCAGAAGATGCCCTAAGTGAATCTATAAGAAATTGTCGTTGTCTGTGGGGTCCGAGAGATGATAGTTACTGGGTTGGTTTAGTCCACCTGCCAATGGCTGCCATACTAGACAAGCCAGTGAGCTGTCGCAGCCCCACTGTTACCCCACACCCACCAAGAAAAACAGTGATCTAAGCCACTTCTCAGCTGGTTAATTAGGTAAGACATGAATTCTGTAAACTAATTATCATATCGTTGAATGTATAAGGTGTACAGTTCAAATTAATATAAGCTACTGTATTTAGATTACTACCTACATTACACGGCACAGACGGCGTCATGTTGATAGACTATTTGGTAAAAGTACTAGTTCCCAACAGTCGTTTTCGCTGAAATTTTGCACATGGATAGCAATGCACCAAACATGTTCGCACACCGAGTCCCTTCCCGGGGTGAACTTTAGAAGGGGGGTTATTGGGGGGTCAAAGTTCCCATAGACTCAACATAGGGAAATCGATTTTATTCCGTCACTTTTGATGGTACTGTGACCATCTTGGTACCGTTGGACACGTCTTCCTGAGCTACATGTACAGCTGACTGGGGGTCACTTCGTACACCAACCAGCTTGTTTTGCATGATATTTATTACAGAAAAGTTAAATCTGCATATTGACAACTTAACACTGGGTTTGTTTCACTAGAGCAGACGACTGAATTTCAGTCCAGTTCATATATTTCACTGATACCAAATACAACACCAGTATGTTTGTGGATGGTGTGGCCTCCAGTATAACTCATTACCTGTATAACTCATTACCGGGAATCACCTGGGTCGGTATTCACAAAACATCTTGGAGTTTGGACTTGTTCGTATGTTTGCAATACTGACCTCACCAAAGGTTCATTTCCAAGCAGTGAATGGATTTGCTATTCGATTTGTATGAGCTGTTATTATGATTTCGAAGCAGTGTCGGCTCTTAGTCCTTGCCATGATTAAACGCTTACGAACAAAATTTTAAGTTAAGAGTGAACTTTGTTTTTGTGAATACGGGCCCTGAGCTACATGTACCTGTATAACTCATTACCGGGAATCACCTATACTTGACCTCTCGGGTCAGGTCAAAGTTCACGGAAAGTTACAAAATCCTAATTTAAGGCATATTTCACGGATTTGGAAGCCGTTTTCTGACAGTTTTACGATTGTCATAGTAGCTCAACTAAGTGACAAGTACTTTTGACCCCAGCCCACACATAGGTGGGGTCATGCGAGGTCTATGGGGTCAAATTTTGCAAGTTGTCTGAATTTAATAAAACTAAATCAGTTTATGGGTGAAATTTGATCCCGAATCCACTTGCAAGGGTGGCTAACGAAGAGGCCGAAGGTCTCTTGCCCTCCGCAGGGGCTAGCATGTTCAGACGCCAGTAGGGCGGCTGGAACATGCTAGTATATAATTATATATGTGGCTAACCAAAATGCGGTGGTGAATTAAATTACAGCAAGACTATTTTACTTTGGTTACATACACTGTTTGATGCACATATTTTTTTTTAAGTGGAGTCATTATTCTCATTCCCCCAAAAGCATGTACAGGTACTAAAAATGTACAATCAAACATGTGATAAGGAAATGGATCAGATTTAAGTATCCACAAAGTTTTGGCGTGGCCATATCATTTGGCTATGTGGTCTGTTACCTAACTTGCCTGTTAAAAATAATAAAGTCTAGTCTAATTTATAGGCTCTCTCTCTCTCTCTCTCTCTCTCTCTCTCTCTCTCTCTCTCTCTCTCTCTCTCTGTCCGAATGAGGGAGAAGAGCGTTTAATTTCTTTCCTAAAGATGCATGCATATATATATTTCGTTCTAAATAAAATGGTAAAATTGATACATATAAATATATATCTACTCTCTCCTTCCAACTGAGGGAGGTTCGAAGAGGCCAGCGTTTGTTTATTGCATATGGGCCTACTGTACTGTAGGCTACATCTGGTGTTAACTGGCATCTCTGCTGCTTATCATGGTAGGCTACTGTACAGCCACAATCAAATATCCACCAACACTTTCCTTCCATCGTAGTAAATATCTTGGTAATAAAGAACAACACGTGTATGATTTTGCAGCACCTCATAATAATAATTGAGGGGGTTGAGTTGACATAAGGTATTGTTGTATGATTCTATTTTGATATGATACTGATTTATTTACACGATGGAAGGAAAGTGTTGGTGGATATTTGATTGTGGCTGTACATCTGGAGTAGCCTACCGAGTGAGGTGTCAACTCTGTCCCTGATTGGCTCTAATTTTCCCTATGGCATATACTCGTATAATGTTCACAAATATACGTACGGGTGATAGAGGGGGAAGGGTAAGGAAGGGTGAGTGAGGGAGGTGAGGGAAGGACCAAGAGAGAGAGAGAAAAAGGAGGGAGATAAAGGAGGGGTGTGATAGAGAGGGGGAGAGGTAAGGAAAGGTGAATGAGAGAAGGAAAAGGCAGGGCCAAAAAAGAGATAGAGAGGAAGGGTAATAATAAGAGGAGGAAGAGAAAAAGTGAATGAGGGAGGTGAGGGAAGGACCAAAAGAGAGATAGAGAGGAAGGGTAATAATAGAGGAGGAAGAGAAGGGGTGATGAAAGGGCAAGGAGAAAAGGCAGGACCAAATGAGAGATAGAAAGGAAGGGTGATGAAAGAGTGAATAAGGGAATGAGGGAGGGACAAAAGAGAGACAGATAGGAGGGGTGATGAAAGAGTAAGGAAGGGTGAATGAGAGAAGGAAAAGGCAAGACCAAAAAAGAGACAGAGAAGAAGGGTAATAATAGAGTGAATAAGGGAATGAGGGAGATTAGGGAAGGACCAAAAGAGAGATAGAGAAAGGGTAATAACAGAGGAGGAAGAGGAAGGGTAAATAAGGGAATAGGAAGGGACAAAAGAGAGGAAGAGAAGGGGGGATGAAAGAGTGAATAAGGGAATGGGAAGGGACAAAAGAGAGACAGAGAGGAAGGGTTAGGGTAATAATAAGAGTGAATAAGGGAATTAGGGAGGGACCAAAAAAGAGAGAGGTAGACAGAGGAAGGGTAAATAACAGTAGGTTCAGGTGTTATGAAAGAGGGGATAAGGCTGGACCATAAAAGAGAGAGGTAGACAGAGGAAGGGTAAATAACAGTAGGTTCAGGTGTTATGAAAGAGGGGATAAGGCTGGACCAAAAAAGAGAGAGTGACAGAGAAAGGGTAATAACATTAGGTTCAGGTGTTATGAAAGAGGAGATAAGGCTGGACCATAAAAGAGAGAGGTAGACAGAGGAAGGGTAATAACAGTAGGTTCAGGTGTTATGAAGCCAAACAAACCAACCAACTACCTCTATATTCTTGATGAGTGTCCCACGGTCCCACTCCAGTAGCACAGCACCGGTAGGACGTCCCAGCTGTTAGATGGGACCAGGCAGGTGACATAGTGTTCAGTCATCACCATTATTTATTAGTAGTATTATACACTCGTAAAAAAAAAATAATAATAATAATAAAAATGAAAAATAAAAAAAATAAAAATAAAAATTCCACCTCTTCACTTCACCTTCATTATTATTATTATTATTATTATTATTATTATTATTATTATTATTATTATTATTATTATTATTATTATTATTATTATTATTACACTTCACTTTTCATTTATTTTTCTTATTATTATACACTCTTCACTTCATCTTTATTATTATTATACACTCTTCACTTATCATATATTATTATTATTATTATTATTATTAGAAACTTTTCATCTTTCCTTATAGTTTTAGCTATATATATGTAGTCTTCTCGATTGCCTACCCACCCACCTACCAAACACATCACACTCATTATTTATCACCTCTCTGTTAAGTTTCCTGCATGATTATAAAAAGAGTAATTTAATGCACCCACCTACCTACCACCTACCTACTTACCCACCACCTACCCACCTACCTACCACCTACCTACTTACCCACCACCTACCCACCTACCTACACACCCACCTACCCACTTACCCACCTACCAGTTAAGTTTCCTGCATAATTATTAAGTCTGAAAAGAATAATTAAATGCACTTACCTACCCACCTACTCACTTACCCACCTACCTACCCACTTACCTATCTACCTACCCACCCACCTACTTACCTACCCACCTACCTACCTACCAGTGTTTGTTGTCCTGTTGTTATTCCTTCCTGGACAAAGTGTGAGACAAAGATGCAAAAATTCACTCACCTTTCAAAAATTAGTTAGTTTCACTCGGTAATTACAATGCAGCTTCATTGAACTTTTATTACTGGGGAGATTGGCTATAATGTGTTTTTTTTTTTTTTTTTTTTTTTTTTTTTTCATTTATACACATATTTCCCCATCTGTATTGGAGAGGTCTGAGAATTTGGTTATTCTTGGAGTTGCATTTGATGCCAAACTGACTTTTGAGAAGTATGTTCGGTCAATCTCGAGGTCTGTCCCCCAAAAGTTGGTATAATGCATCGAGCTTGGCGTGTGTTTAGAGATCACTCATTGTTACTGCGGTGTTACAACTCCTTTGTGTTGCCTCTGTTGGAATACTGTTCTCCAGTGTGGTGTTCAGCAGCTGATTGCCATCTCAAGTTGCTGGATAGGATTGTTTCCAATGCTAATTTTCTTACCGGCGGTTCACTTGATTGTAATCTGAGTCACCGTCGTTCTGTTGCATCATTGTGCATGCTGTTCAAGATCAGAAGTAATGTGCTGCATCCTCTTAACTCCTCTCTGCCACCTCTGTATGTTCCTGCTCGTGTCACTCGTGGTACATTGGACTCCCATATGTATGCTTATGTATTGCCGCGCTGTAGAACCTGTCAGTACAGTAGATCGTTTGTCTCTAGGTCGGCGTCTCTGTGCAATGGCCTTGATGAATCTGTCTTTGATGGTGTAGGACTGGCTGGCTTCAAGAGTAGGGCTAATAATATTATGTTTTTATTAAGCTAACTGGTCATCTTTTTCTCTCTAAGTTGTCTTCTTTTCTTCAGGTTGGATTCATGGGGCTGGGGTCCTCGGATTGATAGAATGCTTCCATTCTCTCCCAGCTATGTGTCTCTGGTCTATTTTAATAATAATAATAATAATAATGATAATAATATTTTCTCATCTTTTATACACATATTTTTTTTCATATTTTATACACATATTTCCTTATCTTTTTATACACCTATTTTGCCACCTGTCTATCACATTCCTACATATTACTTGCCCTAAACTCTTCCTTTATCTTCTCACATTGTATCAGTGGTCCTGTCTCCTATCTCTCTCTTTGTATTCTCTTATTTCCCTGCTATGTGAGAGTAAAAAACCTACTGTACAGTCACGAGCACTAATAAGTATTCAGGTGTGCTTCGAATACCTAGAGACAATAAATAAATACACAATAAGATCTCCATTGGAATTAGTTCGTTGGTGAATTGGACTGTTCAAAGCTTCAACCAAAGCTGTATACTTATCAGTGCTCGTGACTGTACACTGTGTCTCGCTGCAAACATACAGTATGTAAGAAAATTTTAGCCTAAATGTAATTAAGATTATGAGCATCCTATCACTCGTATAAAAATAATGGCTATAATAATAATAATTATTATAATAATAAGATAGTACATAAATAGCCTGTTATAATAACAATAATAATAATAATAATAATCATAAATTAGTACAAAAATAGTCTGATTTCCGTAGTAAATGATACATGAATTACCCTGTATTCCGTATCACTTAAAATTATAAATTGGTAAATAAAAAAAAAAAGGTATTTCCTTGGCCAATGCGTGTATGAAACTGAAAGATACATGATGTAGAGAGAAGGTCGACACACAACAACCACACCACTACAACAACACCACTCTCACCTTATCATTGTAGTTATGCACGTCCTCCATGTGTCGAGGGTAACCCGAGACCAAGTAACCTTTGCAGCGTGGTGTGAGGTGCATCTCTCGAGCCAACAGTGCCAGGGCTATAGTGTTTGATATTCCCTGAGGCGACCCCAGATCTGGCCACACACCAAGGCGAGGGATGGGAAAAGGAGAGAGAGATTGATTGATTGATTAGTTGATTAATTGATAGTAGGGGCCGCGATTGAAAGGTTATATAGTGCCAGGAAAAGGTGATAGAGAGGTGAGACAGCAAGCAGGCAGGAAGGAAAGGGAGAGAGAGAGAGTACCCACAAATGAGAGAGAAATTATAATATTGGTTTGTTAATTGTTAAGGAGAGAGAGAGAGAGAGAGAGAGAGAGAGAGAGAGAGAGAGAGAGCACCCACAAATGAGAGAGAAGTTATATATTGTTTTGTTCAGAGAGAGAGAGAGAGAGCACCCACAAATGAGAGAGAAATTATATATAGGTTTGTTAATTTAGGGCAGTTATATGTTTCTTTTGTTGGAAAATTTGGAAGGCTGTTGTTTCCTCCTAACGACGCCAGAAAAAAAAACGGATTCCTTCAATGGTACTAATAGGGGATATGTTTCGTGGCATAGCTTGGAGGAATCACAGACCTTCCAATTCAACCAACACTGTTTTGGGTGTTAAATCTGGAGCAAATGATTCCTCCAAACTATTCCAGACAACAGGATACCATTATGTTTCTTTATATGGGTTTGTTTCCTGGCATACTTTGGAGGAATCATCAAAGTATATTATCCCCTTAAACATATATAGATAAGCAACAATAATTATGGCCAAGTCACTTCATTAAAATAACAACACCCAACAACAACAACTATTTTGTGTGTCCTACAACCTAACCTACAAGTGCAATAACACAAAATTAAAATATAAAACAACAAATATAGTCTGATTACTGAAAAATAAATAAATTAGGGTGCTCATAATATGATTAATCCCAATTGTCCACCATGTTGCTGCAGAAACAGGTTAAGGTTCAAGAATAAAATGTTGTCCGAATAAAGGGATCACACCTTTACGAACAACGTAGGCAATTACAAGAACTGGTCTCAGTACAGTTGTCTGTAGACGTGTGGCTGGCGGCAGGTTAAGGCAGGGTAGTTTTGTGTTGGTAAATCTGGAGCAACTGAATCCTCCAAACTATTCCAAGCAACAGAACACTATTATTTTTGCTCTTCTGGTCCTGTTTCCTGGCATATTTTTGGAGGAATCATGGCACTCCAATGTAACAAAAAATAATTGCCATCTTAAGGAAGGGTAGTGTACTGTAGGACTGCTACAGTGGCGTTACCAATGTCACCCCTATACAGTAGCGTTACCAATACAGTTAGGTTACCTATACAATATCTTCAATAAACGAACACCAGCGTCAGCATTGGCTAATATATTGTCAACACCAGTCATCATCACCCTCTTAAGGGACCCTGTGATGTAATCAGAAAATTGGAGGTTAGTGAGTCCTTCAATTATTGCCACGAAACACACACACCTATATGGAATGAACTTGTTTCGTGGCATGGTCAGGAGGAATCAGAAGCCTCCTTTTTCATTCACGAACACAGGATCCTTAACACACTCAGAAAACATGGAGCCATTCCCACACAACTATGAGGCAGTAGGCCTAATCGACTCAGGTTTTGCAGACAGGTCATATCGCGGGCATCAGTCAGGGTTGAGACACATTAAACATGACAAGGCTTATTTAGGGTCGATTCCTCAGTCATTCGTTGTGGTTTGTTAGCACGCAAACGAAAGAATCTTAGCCGTTTAAATGACTTATGGGTGAATTATTTAATGAATTTGGTGAGTAAACTATGCAGTGATCATCATTATCTTACTGTTTGATAGATTTTGTGAATGTGGATACTCAGCTTTTGGAAAATAATGAAGCCTTAGAAGTGTGGTTGGTTGGGAAGCAAACAAACCAATACTACCGTGGAATCTACCCTAAAATAATGAAGCCTTAGAAGTGTGGTTGGTTGGGAAGCTAACAAACCAATACCACTGTGGAATCTACCCTTAGTCTAGCTTTACCCTTGAAGTTTTGAGGTTTAGATTTTGTGCAAGAATGATAATGGTAAGGAAAACATTACTAGATAATATTTAGCGTTAATTTAGATGTATCATGTCAACAGGTATACTGCCCTGCCTGGTTTGAGAAGTCTTAATAGGATTAATTGTTACTGTAGTCAAAGTTGACACTCAGTTATTAGGTATAGGTTTCATTGTTCTAGGTTGGAACTCAGGGACAAAGCAGACACTTGAGGCCATTCTCACAAAACAGTATCATTATAATTGTGTCAACTTGTACAGCCACAATCAAATATCCACCGACACTTTCCTTCCATCGTAGTAAATATCTTGGTAATAAAGAACAACACATGTATGATTTTGCAGCACCTCATAATAATAATTGAGGGGGTTGAGTTGACGTAAGGTGTTGTTGTATGATTATATTATGATATGATACTGATATATTTGCACCATGGAAGGAAAGTGTCGATGGATATTTGATTATGGCTGTACACTATGTATGTATGTGATGATCGCCTCAAGTCCACATCAAGTCATGAGGAAGTTGACGTGACTGGTGAAACGTCTATGAAATTATAGTCTTGTATGCATGGGTTGGGTACCACTTTACAGAGAAGTCAGTGTTTGGTCTTTTATGGGTACCACTTTACACAGCATTCATTGATTTGGTCTTGTATGGGTATATCATTGGTTTGGTCTTGTATGGTTAGCAGGGAAGCCAGTGGTTTGTTATTGTATGGTACCACTTTACAGAGTAGCCAGTGGTTTGGTCTTGTATGGGTAGCAGAGAGTTCAGTGGTTTGGTCTTGTATGGTACCACTTTAAAGAGTAGCCAGTAGTTTGGTCTTGTATGGTACCACTGTACAGAGAAGTCAGTGGTTTGGTCTTGTATGGGTATAGCATTTTACACAACAATCAGTGGTGTAGTCTTCTATGGGTACCACTTTACACAGCAATCAGTGGTTTGGTCTTGTACGATGAGCGGTGTTTGTTTACGATGAGTTTGGATGAGTTTGGCTACCTGTAGGGAATTGAGGGAAGAGTGGGAAGGGTGATGAGAACTCTGCGTCAGTAGCCTGTTGTTGTCCCGAGGTGAGGAAAGGACAAGACTTCCTGCGTTTGCCGGTAACAATTGCAGAGGACCTCCTGGCTGTAGAGGGGGGGGGGGGGGTAATAGAGTCATCACACACACACACACACGCAAGTCAATGGGTATGTATAAAAAGTCAAGTGGAGTGAAAAGAAGGGTAACACACACACACACACACACACAGAAATCAAGGGGTATGTATAAAAGGCCAAGTGGAAAGAAAAGAAGGGTAACACACACACACACAGGTAATAGAATATACACACACACACACAAGTCAAGGGGTATGCATAAAAGGCTAAGTGGAAAGAAAAGAAGGGTAACACACACACACACACAGGTAACAGAATATATATATACACACACACACACAGGTAACAGAATATATACACACACACACACACGGGTAACATAATTCACACACACACACGCACACATGAAAGTCAAGGGGTATGTATAAAAAGCCAAATGGAAAGAAAAGAAGGGGAACAGAATCGACACACACACACACACACACACACACACACATTTTCCAGTGTCTTCTCTCTTTTTTTTTTTTTTTTTTATATTGCCCTTCGTTTTTCTTTCTTCTATTAATCTTTCATTCCTTTTCCTTCTATTTATTTTTTTTGTGTTGCTGTGCTCCCATCTATTTGTATGTGTGTGTGTGGAAGGAGGGGGGGGGGGGGGTCATGTATGTGTGTGAGTATGTGTGTGTGGAAGGAAGGGGGGGGGGGCATTTGTGTGTGTGTGTGTGGAAGGGTGGGTATTTGTGTGTGTTTGTCTGTGTGTGTGTGGAAGGAAGGGGAGGGGGTCATTTGTGTGTGTAGAAGAAGGGGGGGGGGTCATGTGTGTGTGTGGAAGGAGGGGGGGGGGTATTTGTGTGTGTTTGTCTGTGTGTGTGTGGATGGAAGGGGAGGGGGTCATTTGTGTGTGTGTGTGGAAGGATGGGAGGGGGTCATTTATGTCTGAATGTGTGTGTGTGGAAGGGGGGTACTTGTGTGTATTTGTCTGTATGTGTGAGTGTGTGTGTGTGGAAGGGGGGGGGGTATTTGTGTGTGTTTGTCTGTATGTGTGTGTGTGTGTAAAGGAAAAGTAAAAAAAGTTCTCCATTAAATTTTTTTTGTGGTAAATAGGGTTCAATTATAATTTCACGATGCTAGACCCATGAAGGTGAAAAAATAGGATTGAATAGGGTTAAATAGGGTTATTAATGAAATAGGGTTAATAATAAAATAGGGTTAATGATAAAATAGGGTTATATAGGGTTAATAATAAAGTAGAGTTAAATAAGGTTAATAATAAAATAGGGTTAATAATAAAATAGGGTTATATAGGGTTAATAATAAAGTAGGGTTAAATAGGGTTAATAATAAAATAGGGTTAAATAGGGTTAATAATGAAATAGGGTTAAATAGGGTTAATAATAAAGTAGGGTTAAATAGGGTTAATAATAAAATAGGGTTAAATAGGGTTAATAATAAAGCAGGATTAAATAGGGTTAAGGGTCAACTCACCATTCTCTTTAATATATTCACTGATGACCACGGTAAGGTTAATGTGTCTGTAGCCCTCGTGGATGTCGGCCAGGTTCTGCGCATGCGTCATCTTACCACTACCCGGACCACCTGACCTCGAGAGAACAGACGAAACATTTATATATATAGCTGTATATAATTTTTATGAATGTGTTGCTTAATTTATATATGTACACTCGCAATCCAAAATTTGTATCCAGGTCTTGTTGAAGTTTCGAAACATTTGACATACTAGTGAACCAATTACAACGCTTATTCTGTTTCATATTTGCTTGAGCTCGAAAATATTCAATCAGGCTATTCGAAGCAAGCCTGGATACATATTTTGGAATGCGAGTGTACATCCACAATCGAATATCCACCAACACTTTCCTTCCATCGTGCAAATAAATCAGTATCATATCAAAATATAATCATACAACAACACCTTACGTCAACTCAACCCCCTCAATTATTATTATGAGGTGGTGCAAAATTATACACGTGTTGTTCTTTATTACCAAGATATTTACTACGATGGAAGGTTATTATTATTATTATTATTATTATTATTATTATTATTATTATTATTATTATTATTATTATTATGAGGTGCTGCAAAATCATACACGTGTTGTTCTTTATTACCAAGATATTTACTACAATGGAAGGAAAGTGTTGGTGGATATTTGATTGTGTCTGTACCTGTATATGTGTGAATGTGTTGCTTCATTATTTTCATTGTTTTTTTTTTTTTTGAGGCCCATTAACATTTTCAAGCTCCTCCTCACCTCAAACAGAATCAAAGTTATGACATATATATAAAATACAAAATGTGTTGTTTTCTGAAGTATTTTTTGTAATCTGTTTTGTTCATTCTGTATCTTGTATTCTGCATCTTTTATTCTGTATTATTTATTCTGTATTTCTTATTCTGTGTATATCTTTTATTCCATATTTTTTATTTTTTATTCTGTATTTTGTATTCTGTATTTTTCATTTTGCATTTTGTATTCTGTATCTTTTATTCATTCTTGTTAATTTTACATCTTTTTATCTGTAACTTTCATTCTGTATTTCTTAATTTAAATTATGTATGTATTCTATATTTTCTGTTCTGCATAATATTATGATAGGTAAGGTCAGATAATTATGGTTAGGTCAGAATAGGTCAGGTCAGGTAAGGGTTAAATTAGAAATAGAAATGGTAGATAAAGGTAGGTTAGAATAGGTCAGGTCAGGTAAGGATAAATGCCATAAGGATAGGTCAGGTTAAGTTAGAATTAGAAAGGGTAGATAAAGGTAGGTCAGGTCAGGTAAGGATAACTTAGGTTAGACTGACCTAGGAAGAATATGAAAGGGTATAGATAAAGGTAAGTCATAATAGGTCAGGTCAGGTAAGGACGACTTAGGCTAGGTTAGGTTAGGTTAGTTTAGGTTAGGATAGGTTAGGCTAGGTTAGATCAGGATAACTTAGGTTAGGATAGGTAAGAATAACTTAGGTTAGGTTAGCTTAGACTGACCTAGGAAGAATATGACCGATGCCCCTGTAATGGTTAGGATAAGGTTAGTTTAGGTTAGGTCAGGTCAGGTCAGGAAAGGATAACTTAGGTTAAGTTAGGTTAGGTTAGACTGACCTAGGAAGAATATGACCGGTGCTCCTGTAATGGTTTCTGTAGGGGCGGCGCCGTTGGGTCCCGGGGGTGCTGTAGTGGCTGGGGTAGTGGCAGCAGTGGTCCCAGCCTCACCATTCTTACCTTCACTCACCAACGGCGACCCACTCCGGTCTGCAAGGTCAGGTGAG
>JAWQEG010008105.1:0-20000 GCA_033782935.1 Petrolisthes cinctipes
GTGATGTAGGAACTTTTTTGGGGTAACAGTACCACCACTTTAAGGGAGATTCTTGTGGGGGTAAATTGGTGGGCTACTGATTCCTCTAAACTATGCCACGAAACAGATTTCTCATTATAGTAACATTAAGGTCGTCTGTTTCCCGGCATAGTTTGGAGGAATTACACACCTTCCAATTCACCAACAAGAGGATCTCCCCTTAAAACAGCCCTACATGGCCCAAACATACATACTTTGAAGGTATTATTTTCATTCAGCTCTCTGACCAAAATATTAATTCAGTTTTCAAAATAGGAGTATTATATTTATGGAAGTTGTAATGGTAGCAAATGAGGAAAATATATTAAAACACATGGTCATTATGGCACAGAAAAATGGACATAAGCAATGGTGGAGAATGAAATAGGAATGGATAAGGTTATATGGGTTAGGGGAATGGGCAAGTGTATAATTATTGTGTAGGGAAATGAACAAGGGAATATTGGGTAGGGAAATGGGCAAGTGGATAATGGGGTGGGGAAGTGGGCAAGTGGATATGAGGTGGGGAAATGAACAAGAGTGTGGTGGGCATGAGAATAGATAAGGAATAGTAAAGTGTTTTGCAAATTTGATTTCCAGAATTTCATATGATGGTCTGAATTACACAATATTGCCGTGTGTAAACAGAGCGAGAGTAACTGGGGGGCGTACAACGTGTGCGTGCGTGCGTGCGTGTGTGTGTGTGTGTGTGTGTGTGTGTGTGTGTGTGTGTGTGTGTGTGTGTGTGTGTGTGTGTGTGTGTGTGTGTCTGTGTTTGTGTGTGTGTCTATGTCTGTGTCTGTGTGTCACAAGCTTGATAACATTGAAAAAATATGCCTTTTAATTAACATATACAAATGCCCAATGAGGAATGGAAAAAAAAAATGCCAACTATACAATGAACATCTAGGATTAAAGGAGCATAAACGTGAAGTGTGTAAAACTGGACAAGCATGAAATTGTCACACCTTGATGCTTGGATGAGAACATGAGAATGACATTTGGCAAAGCAATTTCATATTCCGACCTCTCCCGTCCTTGAGTGCGACCCAGCCATCCTATGCATTAATCATAAAAAAAAGAAATATATATAGAGAATAGAAAGTAAATGTTGTTGACAGATTTTGTTCCTATCCCCCACGTGTAAATCAAAGAGTATGTATGAGTTTCATGTTTGGATAAATATTTAATCGACATGGTAATTTTTGTATGAGTCTTCACGTACACGTATGTTATGAGTCACTCTGTGTGGTAATATTATTCAATGAAGATATGACCTTCGGATCTTTTCCATGACCAGAGACTTGTGACTTTTGAATGGACGCTGATGTGGAATATAATGCCAACAGGTCAACTGATACTTGTTTTATACCGTAAATAAAGTACGTTGGAATGAAGCGAAAATTTAGGCTGATACCTTAACGAGAGAGATAGAGAATTAGAGAGAGAGAGAGAGAGAGAGAGGAGAGAGAGAGAGAGAGAGAGAGAGAGAGAGAGAGAGACAGAGAGAGAGAGAGAGAGAGAGGACCGTGTAAGCCCGTGTATATATGTAAATCTTAACTTTTTATTTGGTGTCTTTAATTTTTTTTTCGGGGGGGGGGGGAGATTGAGATAAATGTTTAGAGCTGAATTAATGTGTAAATAATTCAATATCCAGGTGTCGTGGCCAAGCCAGTGGTTTGGAGTGCTATAATCATCGATACGGATTTATCTCTGTTTTTATTAACGAATTAGAGAAAACGGATTATTCGTTTATTGTAGAGTAGAGAGTTGCGTGTGTGTGTGTGTGTGTTTTTTTTTTTTTTTTTTTTTTTTTTTTAACTCTGACGTAGCAGACAACACTGACAGGGTTCACGTTCCCATCCTAAGGTTACACTGTAATTATAATGTGTTTAGGTCTGTTTAACACTTGACACACTCCTTCTGAGGCATATATTCATCCCTCCCACCTCACTCAACCTTCACACCCTAACACTTGTTATCTCTCTATCTCTATCTCTCTATCTCTCTCTCTCTCTCTCTCTCTCTCTCTCTCTCTCTCTCTCTCTCTCTCTCTCTCTCTCTCTCTCTCTCTCTCTCTCTCTCTCTCTCTCTCTCTCTCTCTCTCTCTCTCTCTCTCTCTCTCTCTCTCTCTCTCTCTCTCTCTCTCTCTCTCTCTCCTTCCAAATCCCCAGTGGTACCCTACAGCCTCATCTTTTCCCCTTCCTCTTCCTTCCCCTCTTCCTTCGCTCTTCCTTCTCTTCTCTTCCCTTTTCCATCCCTCTCTTCTCGTCTATCCATCCTCCCTATCAGATCCTATCGCTCTAGACAGTCCCTTCTTTCCACCACCTCTCTCCTCTCCTTTTTTTTTTTCACTCCCCTCTCCTCCAGCTTTCTTCCTACTCCCTTTCCTCCCATTTCCTTCCTCCCATTTCCTTCCTCCCATTATCTTCCTCCCATTTCCTTCCTCCCCCTCCCTTCCTCCCCCTCCCCTCCCCTTCCCTTCCTCCCCCTCCCTTCCTCCCCCTCCCTTCCTCCCACTCCCTTCCTCCCTTCCCCTCCCGTTCCATTCTTCCCCTCCCTTCTATCCCCTCCCTTCCTCCCCTTTCCTTCCTCCCCTCCCTTCCTCCCCCTCCCTTCTTCCCACTCCCTTCCTCCCATTTCCTTCCTCCCCCTCCCTTCTATCCCCTCCCTTCCTCCCCTTCCCTTCCTCCCATTTCTTCCTCCCCTCCCCTCCCCTTCCCTTCTTCCCCTCCCTTCCTCCCCCTCCCATCCTCCCCCTCCCTTCTATCCCCTCCATCTCCTCCCTTCTATCCCTTCCTTTTATCCCCCTCCCTTCCTCCCTCAACAGAAATGGCAACAGCAGCCTTCTCCTGATTCCTCGTGAATAATGCAAGCGGCTTTGGACAGAACGTCAGTCGGTACCCTCTTCTCCCTCACACCTCCTCTGTCTGTCTGACCTCTTTATCACCCTTCCTTCTCTTCCTCACCTCCAACCACCCCCTTCTCCCTCACACCTCCTCTGTCTGTCTGACCTCTTTATCACCCTTCCTTCTCTTCCTCACCTCTAACCCACCCTCTTCTCCCTCACACCTCTGTCTCTCTGTCTGACCTCTTTATCACCCTTCCTTCTCTTCCTCACCTCTAACCCACCCCCTTCCATCTCTACCTCTCTCTCTCTCTTACTCCCCTTCCTTCTCTTCCTCACCTCTAACCCAACCCCTTCCATCTCTACCTCTCTCTCTCTTACTCCCCTTTCTTTGCTTGATCCCCCTCACTCCTTCCCTAATCCCTTCATATTTTTCTTTCTATTTTCTCTCTCACTCCCTCCCTCCCTCTTATTCCCTCACCTCTGTCTACATTTTTCAAACTCGGTCGCTCTTTTTGTAATGTCAACTTGACCATTGCCATTCAAAAATAATATGTAACAATAAATTTAAATCCCATGAAAAAGAGAAAGGATAGAGGGAATGGAGAGTAGGGAAAGAGAAGGGACAGAGAGTGGAAAGAGAGAAAGGATAGAAGGAATGGTGAATGGGGGAAAGAGAAGGAATAGAAGGGGTAAAGAGTGGGGAAAAGAGAAGGAATAGAAGGGGTAAAAAGTGGGGAAAAGATAAGGGATAAAAGTGATGGAAAGAGGGATAAAAGAAAAGGGATATAAGGGATAAAAATTGGGGAAAAGATAAGGGATAAAAGTGATGGAAAGAGGGGTAAAAGAAAAGGGATAAAAGTGATGGAAAGTGAGGTAAAAGAAAAGGGATAGAAGAGATAAAAAGTGGGGAAAAGGAAAGGGATAGAGTGGATGGAATGTATGAAAAAAAGAAGAGATAAATTATAAGAGATGGAAAGTGAAATAGAGAGAAGGGATGTAAGGGACAGATAGTGGAGGAAAGAGAAGTGACAGAAGGAACTGAAAAAATAAAATAAAAAAAACTAGAAGAGATAGAAGGAATAGGGAGATTGGGGAAAGAGAAGTAAATATCCACAGTGTGGTTGGTGTCAGAGAGGCTGTGCAAACCCTTTATTATATTTATGAGACGACACACCACCACTACCACTAACACAGCTGCTATTGATACTACTCAGAGTGAAGGATATTAGCCAGTTTTGTACCTTCTTGTCTACTAACTTAAGCCATAGGTAGGCCATCATTTTATTTCTTATCTTATAGTGCAGATATTTAGCATTGCATCTCCGAAGTACAGAATAAATAAGAGGGAAAGGGAGGGGTGCAGTAGAAAGGGCAAAGGGTAAGGAGAAAGATCTATGGGAAAGGGATAAGTGGATGATGGTAATTGTTATGTCTTGAGCTGCAAGGAATGATGAGTGGTTAGAGAAAGTAAGAAAGCGTATGTGAACGAGGAGGAAGGACGAAACGTAAAGGAAAGGGTAGGGCGCAGAGAAGAGGGAAGTAAAAGGTAGGTAGGAACAAGAAGGGATTAGATATAGAAAGATGGAAGGGAGGGAGGGAGGGAAAGAAAAAGAAATTGACTGATTGCAGAAAGATGGGAAAGAAGGGGAAGGGAAGGGACGGTTGGATACGGGAAGATGGAAGGGATGAGAAGGGAAGGGATGGGGCTGGATGCTGAAAGATGGGAAAGAAGGGAAGGGAAGGGAGGGGATGAATTCAGAAGGATGGGAAAGAAGGGAAGGGAGGGGATGGATACAGGAAGATGGAAGGGAAGGGAAGGGACGGGGCTGGATGCTGAAAGATGGGAAAGAAGGGGAAGGGAAGGGACAGGGCTGGATGCAGAAAGATGAAAAGGAAGGGGAGGGAAGGGACGGGGCTGGATGCAGAAAGATGAGAGAGGAGGGAAGGGACAGGGCTGGATCCAGAAAGATGGGAAAGAAGGGAAGGGAAGGGGACGAGGCTGGATGCAGAAAGAAGGAAGGGAAGGACGGGGCTGGACGCAGAAAGATGGGAAAGAAAGGGAGGGAAAGGAGGGACGAGGCTGGATGCAGAAAGATGGGAAAGAAGGGAAGGAACGAGGCTGGATGCAGAAAGATGGAAGGGAAGAGAAGGGAAGGAACTTGACGCAGAAAGATGGAGAGAAGGGGAGGGAAGGGACGGGGCTGGATGCAGAAGAGATGGGAAAGAAGGGGAAGGAGGATAGTAAGTCCCAATCAGAGGGCGGCTCACGTTCTCCTGCAGTCACTCTCTCTTGTGGTGGAGCAGTGGCACAGAGGGGAGGTGTAGGTAGGTAGTAGGTTGGTTGGTTGGTTGGTTGTTGGTTGGTAGGTAGGGTTGGTAGGTAGGTAGGTAGGTAGGTTGGTAAGTAGGTTGGTAAGTAGGTAGGTAGGGAGAAGGTATGTTGGTAGGTAGGGAGGTAGGTTGGTAGGTTGGTAGGTAGGTAGGTAGGGAGAAGGTATGTGAGTGGAAGCAAAGGAGGAGAAGAAAGATGGATGGAGAGAGGGAGGGAATGTAGAAGTTATGATTATTGACTGAGTGTGGGAGGGATGAGTGTAGTTGGAAGGTTAGGGAATAGAGGAAAGGAAGAGAAAAAGTGGTAAATGGATGGGGATGTAGAAAAATGAGAAAGAGGAAGTGATAGAGGATTGAAATGTGGGAAGTGGAAGCCAGGGGAAGTGAGAGAACAGGACTGGAAGTGGTGGGGGGATGGTATAGGTGTGGGAAAGTGGAGGAGAAGGAAGGAAATAAATGGAGTGAGGACAACGTGAGTGAAAGAAACGAGGTGGTGTACTGGAAGAAGTGGAAGGAAAATAGGTGACAGGCGAGTGAATGCATGGATGTGTCGGGGAAGGGAAGGGGAAGGGAAGGAATAGTGGAGTGGGTTTAGAAGTGGGAAAGATGTAGACGGAAGAGAAGGAAGCGAAAATTAAATTGGAGGTGGAATGAGAGAGAATTATTTATGATCGGAAAGAGGAATATAAGAGAGAAGGAAAATATATATTTTAAGTATATTGTAATGGTGAGCGCGAAAGAGAGAGAGAGAGAGAGAGGGAGAGAGAGGGAGAGAGAGAGAGAGAGAGAGAGAGAGAGAGAGAGAGAGAGAGAGAGAGAGAGAGAGAGAGAGAGAGAGAGAGAGAGAGAGAGAGAGAAATAGGAATGATAGCAAATGGTTGGCAGAAATGAGGAAAAAGGAAAATGTGAAGAGGGTGAGGAGAATGGAAATGAAGAGGAAGTATTGAATACAGTATGAAGGAGCAAGAGGAAGGGAAAGAGGAAAAAAGTGAGGAAAGTATATGCACCGTAAGTGAAGGAAAAGAAAAAAAACAACAAGGAAGCAAGAGGAAGAGAGAAGACGAAGGAACAGAAGAGTTTTAATGGAGAAAGAAACGGCAGAGGGAAAAGAAAGGAGGAGTAAACTTGGAAGGTTAGACAGGGGAGATGGAAGATGATGTGAAGAAAGGAAAGAATGTGAAAGGGTGTGAAAGAATAGAGGGAAGACGGGAATGACGGGAGAGGAAGAAAGAATAGGAAGGAAAGGGTAAACAGAGATGAAATAAATAGAAAGAAGATGCATAGGAAAGAGAGTTGGGGGGGTAGATAACAAGGGAGAATAAAAATGAGTGAGGAAAGAAACAGAGGAAGAAGAAAAGAAGGTGTGGAAAAGGAGAAAGGAAGAAAATAAGGAAATAATTTTTTAATTGGACATAAAATAGATCATTACACACATTCACACTCGCAACTCAAATTTCAGACATGTTTGGCTAACGATAGAGGATTTTTGCAGGTGAGAGAGAACCCCTGGACATGAGAGGGATGAATACAAAATGAAGCACCAAGGGAGTGAACCAGTGAAGCACAGTAAACCGGTCTGGAGAGAGTTACATTACACGTCATTCACTACAACCTCATCCAACACTGAAGAACGAAGGTGGTTGGTTATATTTTCCACCCTGTATTTCACCGTGAGTAAAACTAAAAGTACATAGTTAGTTCCCTCGTGTAAATGTCCTTTGATTCTGATAAAACTTAGTAGATGTCATTATTGTTATGTGGAGTGAAAGTTTACCCCAGCTTTGTTCATTTCCCAATTCAAGAAGTGAAGTGTGTTGGTGGGAACGAGGAGTGATGCACAGAGTAAAGTTATAGTATCCAGTATTAACTCTACCCACAGAGTAACGTTATACAGTATTAACTCTACTCACAGAGTAACGTTATACAGTATTAACTCTACCCACAGAGTAACGTTATACAGTATTAACTCTACCCACAGAGTAACGTTATACAGTATTAACTCTACCCACAGAGTAACGTTATACAGTATTAACTCTACCCACAGAGTAACGTTATACAGTATTAACTCTACCCACAGAGTAACGTTATACAGTATTAACTCTACCCACAGAGTAACGTTATACAGTATTAACTCTACCCACATAGTAACGTTATACAGTATTAACTCTACCCACAGAGTAACGTTATACAGTATTAACTCTACCCACAGAGTAACGTTATACAGTATTAACTCTACCCACAGAGTAACGTTATACAGTATTAACTCTACCCACAGAGTAACGTTATACAGTATTAACTCTACCCACAGAGTAACGTTATACAGTATTAACTCTACCCACAGAGTAACGTTATACAGTATTAACTCTACCCACATAGTAACGTTATACAGTATTAACTCTACCCACAGAGTAACGTTATACAGTATTAACTCTACTCACAGAGTAACGTTATACAGTATTAACTCTACCCACAGAGTAACGTTATACAGTATTAACTCTACTCACAGAACCCACGATGTTCCTCTTACCTTGTTAGTAATAGAGGCAAGTCATTCTGATTACAAGTACGGTACGAGACGCAAAACTCTTCATTCAAGGACTTTCTCTTCACCAACAATGTGGGGAAAGAAGAAGTTTATAAAAATCTTCTTGTAGTATTTTTTTTCGGGCTTTGCATCTCCTTGTATCTTATCTTTTGACCTTTCCAGTGTGGCTCGTAGCTGGCCTAATGATGATAATAAAATGGTGGAGGAATGCGACCCCCTCACTGCTATTTTATTTCATTTCTTTTGGCATCGTTCTCTTTCCAGCATTTTTCATTTCGTTATAAAAATGTTGACCCTCTGCGTCATACTTTTCTTGACTCATACCTTTCAGCTCAACCCTTTGCTATAGCCTACCTTTCCCAGACCCCATTCCCCTCCCTGGTACATACTCTCTTTCTCACTCACTACTTCATGCATTCCCTCCTTCGAACACATCCTGTCTTATTTATTTACTTACTTACACATTGTATCTCTCACATATGCACTTCCTCCCTTACTACCTCACACGTTATTATTACCCTTCTCACTATCCTACGCAATCCATCTCTCAAATCTCCCCCCTCCCCTCCCCTCCTCCTCATTTTCTTACACACACTCCCTCTCTCAATCAATGT
The DNA here is from genome assembly GCA_033782935.1 of Petrolisthes cinctipes. Classification (NCBI taxonomy): domain Eukaryota; kingdom Metazoa; phylum Arthropoda; class Malacostraca; order Decapoda; family Porcellanidae; genus Petrolisthes; species Petrolisthes cinctipes. Next base: position 8,360 of record JAWQEG010008105.1, read on the forward strand.
CATCTCTCACTACCTTGCACTACCCACACAATATTTCCTCTTAATTAAACTCTACCTACCTAACACAAACCCCATCTCTCAAATCCCCTTCCCTCACTATACTGTATATACCTTACGCATTACATCCCTCACAGACTTTCTCCTCTCCACTACCCACCCTCACCCTTACCCTCACCCTCACCCTTTCCACATGGCCACGAGGAAAAATGATACACCTCAACACCCAGATACCAACCAACTCATGGAAACTTACATCACAGCCACCACGGAGAAGCGGGGTTGTGATAGCGACTGCAGTGAAAATGAAGAAAGAGGAGGTATCAAAGTGGAGGGAGAGAGAGAGAGAGAGAGGGAGATGGATAGAAGAGGAAGGGAATGAATAAACATGGAGAAACTGACTGAAAGGATAGCCACAGAAGGGAAGGAGTTAGAGAGAGAGAGAGAGAGAGAGAGAGAGAGAGAGAGAGAGAGAGAGAGAGAGAGAGAGAGAGAGAGAGAGAGAGTTAGAGAGAGAGTTAGAGAGAGAGAGAGAGAGAGAGAGAGAGAGAGAGAGAGAGAGAGAGAGAGAGAGAGAGAGAGAGAGAGGATGAATAAAACACTCAAACAAACTATGGCATTCATACATAAATATTGACACACACACACACACACACACACACACACACACACACACACACACACACACACACACACACACACACACACACACACACACACACACACACACACACACACACACACACCAACGTAAAGAGAGAGCAGGCCATTGGTTTGATGATACACATATATTATGATCATTAGATTACGTATCCTGGAGGTGAAGAGTGTGAGCCTACGGTACTCCATTAACGTTAATATAATCTCTTACATTTATCAGTACCCATAATCCTTCGCTTAATTAATGGGGAAACTATCGTGTTCTTGAATTGGAGGGCAACTATTTCCTCCAAAATATGCCAAGAAACATTCGACGACTTCAGGGATACCGGTACTAAAGTGAGATTTTTTTCGTGGCATAGTTTGGAGGAATCAGAAACCTACCAATCCACCAACAAGAGAATCTCCCCTTAAGGGCTCCCGTGATGTAGTCAGATAAATTGGAGGTAAAATATTCCTTCAAATATTGCCACGAAACACCACTTATATGGAAAGAGATTGTTTTGTGGCGTAGTCAGGAGGAATCAGAAGCCTCCTCCAGTTATCATACACGAACACAGGGTCCTTAAAATGATGGTAGGAACGAATATATAGGCAAATTATTATATGAGGATCAATACACCTGTTGCTTTGTTTATTTCTTTTATTGGTACTCATTCATCAGGCTGGAATTATGTTGTGAGTTAGTTAGTTAGTGTCACGGAGCTGTTTATGATTTGATACACGTCCCGTTCCTTCCCTCTTAAGATACAGTCGACAAAAAAGATTTATTGGCACCACCCTTACATTGAAATTAACTATAAGTATCCATAGGGGAGTTCCAATATGTTTTTGTTACCGACTGTAGATTCCTTAAACCTGGGAATGTCAAGGAGGGCCATATTCCAAGTCAGACCCCCAAGAACTTACACACGACTCAAAGTGGTTGAAAGTAGAAGGAAATGTGTGTGTGTGTGTGTGTGTGTGTGTGTGTGTGTGTGTGTGTTCATGTGTGAGTGTGTGTGAATGTGTGAGTGTGAGGGTTCGTGTAGGCTAGGTGTGTGTCTTTTTTTATTTGTGCGTATATGTGTGTGTGTTTGTTCGTATTCGTATAGAAATCGAGGAGGAATGTAGCGTTCGGAATATCCTCCAGTTGTGCAGTACCTCAAAAATATTCCCAGAGAGGGAGTGGGGTTGTTGGGGGGGGGGGGGTATGTGGGAATGTAAAATCCGGGTCATGTTGCTTCGGTATAAGATTTGTACAGATGTCAGACCTTTTCATATCCCATCGTCCTCTGTGTCATATTGCTTAACATTGACATAAATTTATTCTACTGAAAGTTAGATACCGTAATCACTAAATGCTACATCTTGTTTGGTCTAGAAACTTTTTATTATTATTATTATTATTATTATTATTATTATTATTATTATTATTATTATTATTATTATACTATTATTACACTTTCGTATTTTCTCTGTAAATATGTTAAAGAAATCGCTCTGGTATATCTTGGATTAAATAAACTCTTCAATTGTCTGAGCAGAGCATCGTTGTCACTCCATTATTACCAGTTGTTTTCAGACCGACCGAGAGTATAATATAAACAAAGGTCGTACTCACAGTCCAACTCGAAGATGTACAGTCGAAGTCGGCAGAAAATGTAAGGTCTTGTAGCACAATGTATTAAGTTAGCGGTATGTTTCCTCGACTCAAGGACTACATCATACAGTACATCACCCCGATTTCAAGTGATGTTATTGTACTTGAATGACTGGGAATGCGACGGTGGGTTTAATTAAGGGGGATGGAGACAGTGTTGATAAATATGGAGCAACGGATTCCTACAAACTATTCCAAGCAACAGGCCAACATTTTTATTTAACCTCGTCCTGTTTCGTAGCATACTCTGGTGGGATCAAGGCGCTCTATTGTATTGGTACCATAACTATATACTGTCCCCTTAATCATTCTCTGGAGACATAAGGTGTGTTTCTGTTGCTATGGATGGTGTGAGATGGAATGCCACTTCCTGTTATAGTCTTCATTCATTCAGTGATATTGTTTCCTTTCCCTACACTTACATTCTCTTCATTCATTCACACATTCTTCTCTCTCTCTTTCCTTTTCTTCTTCGTTATCTCACTCTCTCCGTTTTCATATTCTGTGTCCCTTCCCTCACCATCCGTTTACTGTCTCTGATCCTTTACCCCCATCTCTCTTTCCCTTCCCTCCATCCTCCTTTTATCACATTTAACTTATTCTTTCCTTCTATCACTATATTTCCTTCCACTCTTCTATACTCTCTCTCCCTTAATCTGTCACGTCTTTCTTTCCCTCCCTTTCCCCTCTCTTCATATTTTTTCTTCTTTACTCCCACGTTTTCTTCTTCATCTCTTTTCTTTTTTTTCCCCTCCTCACATCAGTTTATAACAAGTTCTCTTCTCCAAACTTCTCCCAACTCCTTCTACCTACGTTTCTTAACTTTTCCCTCAAACCTACATTCCCATTCGCTCTTTTCCTTCCTTCTATCTCCTTTCCTATGCACTCCCTCTACTCTCCCTACTCTTCCTCCTGCTTTACTCTTCCCCTCAACGATTCCTCTTACACTTCTTTCCTCTTCCCACTCTCCCTCCCACCTTTTCAGTCTCTCCCCTCCCTTTCTTCCCTCCTATCTTTATGACTCACTCCCTCTCTCTTCCTGCCTTTGATATTCCCAGCCACTGACGTCCTGCCTCTCACACATTCCTCTCACACACGCCCATTTCTCTCGCACACCTTGGCTCTCACTCTATTTCCGGACCCTCCCCTCCCTCCTCCTCCCCTCCCCTCCCCTCCCCAATAGTCTTGTACTTCTCTGAGTGAGAGGGAGGGGAAGGAAAGGAGTGAACTTTGTACCATGTGGGTAGTATTCGTTCAGTTACCCTAGTGTTGTCATTAGAGGAAGTGGGTTAAATGGATGTAAAGTTAATTTTTCTTGCTATCAGGGAGTTTTGAGTTTTTGGCAAAAGAGTTAAATGATTTTTTTTTTTTTTTTTTTTTTCAGATATGTGGTAGAATATTTTGTTGTTACCTCGTTACTACAAGAAAAATTGAGTATTAATAAGTGAGGAAGAAAAATTTGAAGTAAAATTTTGTCCTTCTTTTTCCCATACCAACACGTAATATGTGAGTTTGAAAAGCAAACAAAAACATTATACATATCAACATAACATTGTTTTAGTACACAGAGAGCGAAGAGTGTACTGACAAAAAAAAAAAAAAAAAAAAAAAAAAAAAAAATCGAGAAAAAAAAACATTCAGTATCATTGTTACTCCACTCCGATTACAGATTTTTTTTTTCTTTTAAAAGTGTTTGTGTTCATGAAATTAGTACTCACTAGTTTTGTAACTGTTTTGTGAAATATGGCTTGGATTACATTACAACTATCGATAAATCCAAAATATTTAATAAGGGAATCGGTACATAAGTTAAAAATATATTAAATGAGGGAACCGGTATAAACTCTCCAAGCAAAAAAAAAAAAAAAAAAAAAAAAATTGAAGGATAGATTATTTTGTTGTTTGGTGGATTGGAAAGTCTCTGATTCCTCCAAAACACCAACAAAAGAATCTCCCCTTTAGATCGACCCATTAAGGACTCTGTGATCGTGTATGAAAATTGGAGGCTTCTGATTCCTCCTGACGATGCCACAAAACAAGCCCCTTCCATCCATATAGGTGTGTGTGTTTCGTGGCAATATTTGAAGGACTCATTTATCTCCAATTTTCTGACTACAACAACACAGGGTCCCTTTAACTGAGCGAGTCTTGGTGTTCATTGTCTTAGTCTCTGGGCGTCTGGGCATTAACTCATGGATGATATTAATAGCTTTGTTGAAGTTTGTAATTCTATCTATTTTCACTGTTTGAAGGGAGTTACTGTAATTTGTTTTTATTTTGTTTCTCTCTCTCCTCTCTGTTCATCTATTTTTACTATTTCAAGGGAGTTACTGTATTTTGTTTTTCTCTCTCCTCTCTGTTTATCTATTTTTACTGTTTCAAGGGAGTTACTGTATTTTGTTTTTATTTTGTTTTTCTCTCTCCTCTCTGTTCTTATATTATCGTACAGACAAAAATCCTTCCGTTTCAATTATTATCTTTTGTTTCTTACGCATTGTTGAGAAAAAATATTTTTCCATTCCAGTTTGTCATAATATCAACCTATCTTGTGCATCAGGAAGTCACACACACACAAAAAAAAATGTATATATATATCGGCCTTCCTTCATAGTTCGTTCTCTTTTATTTTATTTTTGGCCTTCCTTCATCGTTCGTTCTCTCTTTTATTTTCTTTCTTTGTCCGTGTGTGTGTGTATTTTTTTTTTTTTCGTTTTTTTTATGTGTGTTGCATTTCATAAATAGAGAAAACTGTCGTCGAACCATTCCTGCTCCCTCTCACACCATGACTGACGTTGGGTGTAAAATATAAACATTCTCGTAGGTATCACTCTCGTCTATTTCTTAACCCCTTCTGCCCTGGGGATGGTGATGGGGTGGGGTGGGGAGAGGGAAAGGGGAGGGTGGGGGGGGGGACATGGGTGATAGGACAGGAGATTGGGGGAGGGAGGGAGGGGACTGGGGGTGGGTGATGGATGGATAGAGGTAGCATGCAGGGGCGATGGAATGGGGGAACGAAAGGTGGAAGTGAAAAGGGGGACAAACAAAGGAAGGAAATATGGGGAAGAACAAGGACTGGTTTAGACGAACTGGGGCTTAGGTACTGGGGCGGTAGGACTGGGGATGGATGAGTGGGTTGGGGAAAGGGCGAACAAGAACAAGGGAGGGAGAAGGACGAACTAAAGGGTGGGAATGAAGATGCTGTTGGTGTCGCCATTTGATTAGACTTAAAGGGTAAATCTGTCAGAGCTAGAAGATGATGTAATGACTAGCTAAAATATGTATTGCAGTTGCGAATAATGTTTTGTTGTTGATAAAAATGTATTGCAGTTGCGAAAAATTTATTGTAGTTGCGAATTATGTATCGGTGCCTCATTACTTTTCATTATTGTGCAGAAGTAAACGTTGAGAACTGACCAACCACCTTGAGTACTAAAAGCGAAATTATCAAGAGGAACTGCTCGGAATAATTGTTAATACAGAAAAGAGGTCACCGAAAATTTGAAAGAAAATGAGGGTTTTAAATATTTCTGGCCGTCTTAAAAAATATTTGGTGCAGTAAAGAATTATAATTATGTTGTATACGTTTTTCTTGGATTATGAAAATTTTTGCACGAAGTTTTTAATTTCGGTCAGTACTGATAGATAATTAGAATACATTTATTGTGTTTTTATATTATACTGTAGTAAAAATATTTTTTAAAACTTCAGTAGTAAAATTTAATTCCATGGATCTTACCTACAAGGTCTTCGGTATTTTAAGACTGACTTTCATCAAAGGGATTGTAAGAATCGCTACGATTATGTCGGCGAATTGGAAAAAAACCCTCAGTATAGGTGGTATCATGATGGTCTGTTTCCTGAGGAATCAGTTTCCTCCAATTCACCAAAAAGAAAAGAAAATCTAAGTCCTTTTCACCAGATAGTTACCTTCAGATGAAGAGTCTTTTATCACTAACAACATTTACGTTAACTGTGATTTTTCCAAATTCTAACTTTGCTAAAATATTAAAACACATAACTACAGTGCTTGATAAATTATGAAAAACGTGACTATGACATGTTACATATAGTGACATTTTATTAACACCCATAACACTGTTACTAATACAACAGAGCGACCACTGCTAATATAAACATTCTGAAATAACATGTCAATGCTCGGTGATATATTATGACACCCTTGACGTGACACAAACAAATACTACGACAGTCATTCATATACCAGCCTGAACAATAAATGAATGAGAGCTACAACACGTTAGGGAATTGGACACAACGACATGATGGGTTTATTCATGGCCTCTATTTCATATACGCCTTCATCATGTCCCAAGAGGCTAATATATACTTCATTGTGTGTATGTGTGTAGGTGTGTGTGTGTGTGTGTGTGTGTGTGTGTGTGTGTGTTGTGTGTTGTGTGTTGTGTGTGTGTGTTGTGTGAGTGTGTGTTGTGTGAGTGTGTTGTGTGTGTGAGTGTGTTGTGTGTGTGAGTGTGTGTTGTGTGTGTGAGTGCTATGTGTGTGTGTGTGTGTATGTAAAAAATGGATATGTATGGTGCGTTTTGTTACTGTATGTATTTTTTATAGTTTTGCTGGTGTTGTGGTGAAAAGCGTACATTTATTTATCTATATATTTATTTGAGGGGGACGAGAGTATACACTACGGTGCGATTTTGTTATTCCCAGCTTTCCTTCTCCTTTTTGTTATAGTTTTTATTGTCGGTGTGAAATGTGTAGGTATGTATGTATCGTTGCATGCCATGGTGTTGTCCGTTGCTGTTGTTGTTGCTGGTGTTGTTGTTGCTGTTGTTGTTGTTGTTGTTGTTGTTGTTGTGGAGAGAGTAATTGGTGAGCTCGCCACACTAGGCACGTCGCTCCACTTGTCCACTCCGGCCCATGTGGTGAGAGGGAAAATAGTTTGTCATACGCGTTTCATACCTCGCTTTTTGGGACTGTCTCTTGGGGGTGAGGACCAGTGTTGGGGGTGAGAGGAAGGGGTTATGGGTGAAGAAGGAGGTGGGGATGAAAGGAAGGGGGTTTTATGGAGGAGTGTTGGATGTTTTTTTGTGTTTTTTTGTTTGTTTATTTGTTTGTTTGTTTGTAGTAAGGATAGATGGGCTTGTGGAGGGAAGGAGGAAGTGGGTGAAAAAGAGGAGATGTTAGGATTTATTGTTTGAGGAATTTTAGACGAATTGTTTGTAAGTGGGAAGGTCCTATAGAGGTGATGTTGGTGAGTGTGGTAGGCAGAGTGTGTGGGGGAAAGGGATGTTTAGTGGAGTGTAAGTGGAGAATGACTCAAGAGGGAAAGAGAAGGGAAGGAGTCCGTGGAAGAGGAAGAAAATGTGTGGAGGAATGGGACGTTGAAGTACAGGAAGGGTAGAACATTGTTGAGATGAATTTGAAGTTGTGGAGTGGAAAAGTGGAAGGAGTCGTGGTCGTAGTTGTAGAGATGTTTGTTTCTGCGACCACGCCTCTGTTTGCTTAGGTGTCTATTGGTCACCACGTCAGCAAAACAGTATATCCTTTAAGTGTTCGCTCGTTTCCTTTTATATCCGTCATTAAAGACTCAAATATCCCAATTAGCATCGGTATACCGGATCTTTTGATATCAGGCGATTCCTTGGTAAATTTGTGTGTACAGGTTTTTGTATGTTTAAGAGAAAATTACGTATGTCCTTAATATTTATATCATTAATATTTATATCCTTATTATAGAGGTATTTATATATAGGTGTGTAGTGGAAATCAACATGAGCGGTAATACGCACTAATTATGAGGTCAAACTTTTAATTGATCGAGAGTTGGTCCATGCCTAGTATAGTAATATTGGCCATGCACTCCTGGTCAGATCTTTTTTTACTGAATAACTTGGCGGCTGTGGTATACCTCCGTTCCTACTCCTCAACCCAGATTACCAACCCCATACCTCCCAAACAAACACTCTTTATACGTCTCCAACCCCGATCACAACCCCATTCCTCCCAGACAAACACCATTTCCCAGTCTCCAACCCCGATCACAAACCCCATATCTCCCAAACAAACACGTCTCCAACCCCGATTACCAACACCATACCTCCCAAACAAACACCATTTCCCAGTCTCCAACCCCAATTCCTATCGTTACGTTCTCTTCTCTTTCCCCAACACCGAAACTTCCAACTTCATTTTTCTCACATTCCAACATCTCACGTCAGCCTCAGGCCTTTCATAACCTCAGCTTTTCTTTCTTACTCATCCAACCCTGTTCTCAAGCTTAATTTTTTTAAGCCCCATTCTCTTTTTTCCAACCCTGCCCCTATTATTACCTCAACATCTCTTCCTTCTCGGTCTTAAAGGGATAGTATACTTGTGGCACATTTGAACCTCTTGATTCCTTTAAAGTATGCCAGGAAGCAGGACCAGATTAGTAAAAATAATGGTGTTCTGTTGCTTGGAATAGTTTGGAGGAATCCGTTGCTCCAGATTTATCAACACTGTACTATTTATTCCCTTAATTCCAAATCCCAGGTCTCTCTCTTCAACCTCATCCCCTCACCATTGATACCTCACGTCTCACCTTTACACCCTTCATAATTAACTTTACTTTTATTGTATAGCCTACTACCTACACTCTTCATTCTGATTCGGGCCTTCTTTTTCCCATCTGTGTTCTGTCTTCTCGTAATTCCTTTCTCATGTGTTCCTTCTTTCCTCCTTATTACACCTTTTTCCATTCTTGCCCCTTCAACTCATTATCTTTCTTTTTCATTTCCCATCTTCCCGAGAACTCCCTCCCTTCCTTCTCCATTCTTTACCCCTTCTTCATCCCCGTAGCATCATCACTCTCCAATCCCCATCACTCCCATCCATCACTATAAATTCTTTTCTCTGTTCTCTAAGCTTCACCACAATCCCTTCTCCACACTCCACCCCATCACAAGCCTCCAACCTCTCATTAACAGCTTTCACACCCCATCACCGACCTCCATTTCCTACCCCCCATTACCGACCTCCATCCCCTCCCCATCACCGACCTTCATTCCACATTACTGACCTCCATCCCCTCCCCATCACCGACCTTCATTCCACATCACTGACCTTCATCCCCTCCCCATCACCGACCTCCATCCCTTTCCCATCACCAACCATCATCCCCCATCCCCAACCTCCATTCCTTCCCCATCACCGACCTCCATCCCTTCCCCATCACCAACCTCCATACCCACCCCATCATCTACCTCCATCCCACATAACCGACCACCATCTCCTCCCCATCATCTACCTCCATCCCTCATCACACACCTCCATCCCTTCCCTATCACCAACCTCCATCCCCAACCACCATCATCAGGCTCAGTCCACAACACATCCAGCCAACCAACCAGCCAGCCAGCCAGTCAGTCAGACCACGTGGCGAGGCTGCAGTAGATCGCTGGGAGCCGGCTGGTGTTTACCGTCATGGCGCGAGTGGTCGAGTCATAAACACGGCCAGAGTAGTGTCGTGATGGGAGAGGTAAGGAGGGGAAAGGCAAAGTAGGTGGAAGAGAGAGAGAGAGAGAGAGAGAGAGAGAGAGAGAGAGAGAGCTAGGAAGGTGGAACAGACGTAAGGAAGTGAAAGGTGTACAAAGAGAGAGAGAGGGAAAAGGAAAATCTTGTGGAAAAGAGAGAGAGAGAGAGAGAGAGAGAGAGAGAGAGAGATAGAGAGAGAGAGAGAGAGAGAGAAAGACGTCGGATTAGAAATGAATAAGATAAATGGCAATGGAGGGAATGGGAGCGAGGGAAGGGAATAGATAAGTTAGGGGGAAAGAGATGTAGTTATACGTGTATGGTTGGAAAAAAGGTAGGGAATAAGCATAGGGGTAATTGGATAGATAGTAAAAGAATATTATTAGAGAGAGAGAGAGAGAGAGAGAGAGAGAGAGAGAGAGAGAGAGAGAGAGAGAGAGAGTTAAAAGGAGGAAGTTTGGACAGGATGTGTGGTAGTAAGATGAAATGTTATAGTCACCGGTGCTGGAGGGAGGATTAGAAACAGGAGTGGCCTTCTGGGGGAAACTTGGCTCGTGAGTAGAAGAAAGTAGTAGCAGGTGATCTTCTGCAATTCTTTACATAATATATTTACTCGTTTGAATATCCATGTATCAAATAACTTCATGGTCTTTAGCGGCAACGTTCCCCAGAGTGTTGGGGCTTGTACTAAAAAAAAGAGATGAGAATATGAGAAAAAAATCCGAAAGAAGGAAGTGAGACAAAGTGTGTGAAGTAAAACAATGTAAAAGTATATGTAATGAATTGTAGGTGAAACTAACTGGAGTAAATACAACATCTTAATATTATTTTGAGATTGTTTTGATGGTGAATTGGAAGGTCTCTGATCCCCTATTAAGTACCATTGAGTACGTCTGTTTTCTGGCATAGTTAGGAGGAATCAGTAGACTTCCAATTTGCCTCTCGAAATCCTTCTACATAAACTGTATTCAATAAGTATAGAGACGAGCCTGATAATAATATAAATAGGTGTCAGCGGGTGAACAGTAACGGTGAGATTCTCTTGTTGGTGAATTGGAAGTCCTCTGATTCCTTCAAACTATGCCAGGAAACGGACGCCCTTATTGGTACTATTGGGGGATCTGTTTCGTGGCATAGTTTGGAGGAATAAGAGACCTTCCAATTCATCAACAAGAGAATCACCCCTTATACTTATAGTGAGGTGTAGATGTGTAGGTGTGTGATTCGGTTGGAACATTGCCCACAAATTGTGTCTCTTATATAAAAACTAAAACGAACACAAATCTTGCTGATGGAAAATTTACAACTCTCTCATATTAACTAACCTGACTGTAGAAGTATGTTAGGAATTTTTCATTTTCATATCCATATAGTTTTTGTATCCAGACCCAGTTAGAATTATCCAAAGTAGAACCATTTGTAAGAAACATAGTGAGGCAGACAATGATGATGAAAGGAATGATGTCTCAGAAGTCACAACAGAAAGCCATCGGACCAGATCTCGTTCGTCATCGCAAAAGCCATCGCACCAGACATAGGGTCGATTCCACAGTCATGTATTTGTGTGTTTGCTTCCTAACCAATCACACTTGTAAGGCTTCATTATTTTGCAAATGCTAAGTATCCACATTCACAAAATCTATCAAACAGTTAGATAATGATGATCACTGCATAGTTTACTCACCAAATGCATTAAATAATACACCCATAAGTCATTTACACGGCTAAAATTCATTCGTTTGCGTGCTTACAAACCACTATGAACCACTGTGGAATTAACCCCTAGTCATCGCTTAGCCCACCTAACCCATGACCCTTTTTGCATAAGACTCACAGTACTGAACGAGTTGCAGA
>JAWQEG010008106.1:2500-30000 GCA_033782935.1 Petrolisthes cinctipes
TAAACAAACAAACAAACAAACAAACAAACAAACATTGACGTTCGGTAGAAAAGACGCTATGATTACAACCGTGATGATTTCTATGTTCCCGCCCGTAAACTCCCGCGTTCCCGCCAAATTATTTCCCGCGCTATATTCCCAATCCCTTACTAAGCTCCATTAATTAAGGGGAGGATACAGTGTTGGTAATCTCGGAGAAAATTATTCCTCCAAACTATTCCAAGCAACAGGACACCATTATATTTATCCATCTGGTTCTGTTTCCTGACATACTTTGGAGGAATCAAGGCGCTTCAATGTACGGAAAAAAAAAAAAAAAAAAAAATATATATATATATATTCTCCCCTTAGTAATGTTGTCGCGCTAACCTAATGCCAACCTGACGACACATTGGTGAATCACTATTTATCACCGCGCATAGAATGTTGACTTTGGAGATGTTTGATTTTTTACCTAGACGGACATCTTGATAAATTACAAAGCCAAGGAGTGCAGATTAATTATGCCTTTCTGTCGCTGATATTTCTCACGCATCAATAGAAAAAAAAAAGGCTTCCCGACCCTCTACCCTGTCAGCTTTTTTTTTTTTTCCTTCGATTGTACAGTATATATACAACATACCGTACTTGGCTATATCGTAATAAATAGATACCTCAGAATTAAAGGACGTTAGATAAGATTGATTTGGGTTAATTAAATCATATTGCATCAGATTTAGTTCAGGTCAAATCAATACAGGTCAGATTAGGTCAGACTAGATCACGCTAGGATGGAATTATTTTATGTATTTATTTATATTTTTTAGCTGCACTATAATTTTTCAGTGGACCTCGTACGCAAAACGATATTAGTGTTGAGGGTAGGAGAAGTAAGTAGGGGGCGGATCTCCCTGTGCTGCATCTTATAAAAACAACTTGTATGGTCTTCTTGCTTAAGGACCTTGTGATCGTGTATGAGAATTGGAGGCTTCTGATTCCTCCTGACTGTGCCACGAAACAAGCTCCTTCCATATTCATGTGGTCGTTTCGTGACAATATTTGAAGGACTCATTTACCTCCAATTTTGTTACTACATCACAGGGTCACTCTAAGTTTAGAGGGTAATTTACGTCTGTTGCATTGGAGCGACTTGATTCCTCCAAAGTATGCATCGAAAACAGGAACAGATGAACAAAAATAATAGAGTTCTGTTGCCTGGAATTGATTGTTGTTTGGAGGAATCAGTTGCTCCAGATTTACCAAAAACTGTACTTCCCCCTCCTTAAGGACCCACGTGATGTAGTAAAAATAAAATTGGAGGTTAGTGAGTCCTTCAAACAATACCACGAAACACCACCACCTATATGAAATGAATGATCTTGTTTCGTGGCATAGTCAGGAGGAATCAGAAGCCACCACCAGGTCTCACACACAATCACAGGGTCCTTAAGGGGGGAGTTTTGTGTTGGTAAATCTGGAGCAACTGAATCCTCCAAACTATTCCAAGCAACAGAACACCATTATTTTTGCCCCTCTGGTCCTGTTTCCTAGCATACTTTGGAGGAATCAAGGAACACCAATGTACCAAAAAAGAATTACCACCTTAAAACAGTAATAGGTGTATCGTGGCCATAATAATAATAAAATACTCTGAAGGTGGTGGCTGGCTATAGTAGTTTTAGGTGGATTGATAGAGACGGGATGCTTCTGTATAGTGACGGTAAAAATATCCCAATGACTAAAATTATATTGTTGATGTTTACGGTGAAGAGCAGAACGAATTTGGTACAGTGAACCATGCAGCCTTCCATATCCTTTTTCCATATATATACACGTTTTTCATACCCGCCTTCCATATCCTTTTTACATACCCGCCTTTCATATCCTTTTTCCATACCCGCTTTCCCTATCCTTTTTCCATTCCCACCTTCCCTATCCTTTTTCCATTCCCACTTTCCCTATCCCCTTTCCATACCCGCTTTCCCTATCCTCTTTCTATACCCGCTTTCCCTAATCCTTTTCCATACCCTCGCCTTATCCATATATACCCACCTTTCATACCCATCTTCCATATAATTTTTTCATACCCGCCTTCCATACCCTTCCAGATACCATGGGTGTTATTACATGTCCACTTCTCCCTGGTATCAAAGTTAGGAATCGGAATTACCATAAACTCACACACCAAACTATAGAGTGAATTATTTGAGATCTATCTATCTATAGTAGTAATTATATTAAAATAAGATATACGGTACTCTATATTATTCATCGATTTTATAAGACTATGGGCCGTATGCAAGGACTTTCACGGTGTATACGATGGCGTGGTACCTAAATACGATGACTCCCTAGACGCAACACACAAGCAAGCCATTGTCATCACCATGCATCAGTGTTCTTGCATACGGGGCGGACCTCTGTAACGAACGACTCCTATACATGTAAACAAAAATATAACTATAGGAATACGATATATATTATTTTATTTATATATATATATATATATATATATATATATTTTTTTTTACAATAATTTTCTCTGGACACAAGAACTTTTTCTGTGCAAACCCACTTTTAGGGATGTGACGCTTTGGACCGTGTTTGCAAGAACGAACATTCACGGTGTTGGTGATGGAGTGTGTGTAGTACTGGCAAATGAGAGAGAGAGGGGGGGAGAGAGAGAGAGAGAGAGAGAAGGTGCGAAGGAGTGGTTGTGTCTGCGTGGATTCGAAGACGCTACCTACACACACACACACGCCACAGGTGATTACATACACACAGTACACTGGTTGCTTTCACCCCGCTGAAGAGAGAGAGAGAGAGAGAGAGAGGAGAGAGAGAGAGAGAGAGAGAGAGAGAGAGAGAGAGATATGCAACCCGGGTGTTATCTCTGCCTCTCTCTATGGTTATTTGGTTGTCTACATCTCTCTCTCTCTCTCTCTCTCTCTCTCTCTCTCTCTCTCTCTCTCTCTCTCTCCTTCATATACCGGTTACATGCAGTTATTACACAGTTATATTATCACTATATTCCTCAGAGCACCTAGGGAGGCAGGCAGGCATACCAAAATATTACACTCTCCTTTTTAAAACAATACACGTTTAATGAACCTTGGGCCGCTGCGAGGACCAACCAACCAACCAACCAACCAACAGACGGACGGACGGACAGACGGGAAAAGAAGCGTAAAAATACCGTCAATAAAACCGGGTCACAACGCCGTCTTTGAATACAATCAATGTTACATCAGGGTGGCATTACAGCGTCGCTCCAGCACCACCACCACCACCTACTACTACTACTACTACTACTACTCCTACCACTGCCACTACTACTACTACCACCACCACCACCACCACTACTACCACCACCACCACTACCACTACTACCACCACCACCACTACCACTACCACTACTACAGCTGGGCACTGTATTCTGACCTGCAGGGAGCTAGGGGTTGGCTGGTTCCCTGGCTGGTCGACTTGACTTAGGGGTCGAAGGTGTGTGTGTGTGTGTGTGTGTGTGTGTATAGAGGGATTCGAAGGAGTGAAGGTGTGTGTGTGTGTGTGTGTCTGTGTGTGTGTAGAGGGGTTCGAAGGAGTGAAGGTGTGTGTGTGTGTGTGTGTGTGTGGAGAGAGGTTCGAAGGTGTATATATATATGTGCGTGTGTGTGTGTGTGTGTGTGTGTAGGGGTATATGGGTACAGAGGGGGTTCGCTGGTGGTAGGTAGTCGACTGCTTGGTTGGGTGTGAAGAAGAATATTGAGAGGGACGAGTTTATTGATAGGAGAACGAGATAAAAGTGTATGGTAGCTATTTGGTTATCTGTGTCTTCGTTCATGTCTCTGTCTGTTTTTCAATCTATCTAAGAGGGCCGGCGTTCACAGGGGCTAAATAACCACAACAACAACAACAACAACAACAACAACAACATAATTTAGTGGGAAGGAGAGGGTCCCTAGCGAGCCACAAGCACAAGAAAAGTCGTACAAACAGTGAGACATCATAAGCGGATATTCACAAGCAGATATTCACACAGGCAGACATGTATAACTAACTATTATATATTCTTTCCCTATAATTATACTTGGTCAAATCTATATAGGCTCTTTTTTTCACTTGTTCTTCCTCTTTGTCTCGTTCTTCACTTTTTTTCTTCTTTTTTTTTTCGGAAGCTTATATATGAAAAAACGTCGAATCCGAATTAGCTAACACTATCCAAAGAACTGAGGATAGTGGAAAGAGAACTAGAAAAGAACGGAAGATGGTGGAAAGAGAACGAGAAAAGAACGGACGGATGGAGGAAAGAGAACTAGAAAAGAACGGACGGAGGATGGTGGAAAGAGAACGTGAAAACATTTATAACGCGTGATAGAGAATATTATAGATTTTTAACTGATGTGTATAATTCCCTCTCTTATAATATACATACATACACACACATTAGCGAAGGCAGATCGAATTAACTTGGGTAATGAAGGCAACACGAGCAGCTGACCGTATCAATGTATATAATAATTATTTTTTACTTGATGATAAATATACACAAAAATGTCCTCTGTATACGTGAATTAATTATTACCTTTCGGCGCTAACCACAATAAATAATTAAGCCATGGATCTTCCCCTCGGCTTCTTAACGTAATGATTTATGTTTTTGGGATGATGATGAGAAGAAGCGCCCGGGCATAACTATATAATTATTTCCTCAGCGTAATTTTCAGGCTTTTCGAATTACGTATATATGTTATAATTACACATAAGAAAATCAACCTATGCACTGTATAGTTATATAGATGGACGAAATTAACCCCAGTTATTGTTCTCCCTAAAAATAATAATAAAAATAATAATAAAAATAATAATAATAATAATAATAATAACCTTAAAACATAAAAAATAACTGGTCGTGTTCAGTTAATTATACTTTACAACTTTCTTTAATAACAATCTTAATTAACTGTTTTCTTATGTACTGTACGGTCGAAGTCGGAAAATTCGCATCCAGTCCTATAGTTAAACTTGCTACGAATCTTTCTTTAATCGCATCGCTAAATTATACGGTAGTTTAAGCGATCATAATCTCGCTCACCGTAATCCGTTTAATGCATTCAGTACCCAGTGAAGGACCCGGTGATTCGTGAATGAAACTTGGTGGCTTCTGATTCCTCCTGAGTATGGCACAAAACAAGCTGCTTCCATGTAGGTGGTGTTTCGTGGCAATGTTTTGAAGGACTCACTAACCTCCAATTTTCTGACTACCGTACTTCACTGGGGGGTGCCTTAGTTAGTGTGTGTGTGTTTGTGTGTGTGTGTGTATGTATGTTTGTATGTTTGTATGTGTGTGTGTGTGTGTGTGTGTATGTTTGTATGTGTGTGTTTGTATGTGTGTGTGTGTGTTTGTATGTGTGTGTGTGTGTGTGTGTGTGTATGTTTGTGTGTGTGTGTATGTTTGTATGTGTGTGTGTGTGTGTGTGTGTGTGTGTGTGTGTGTATGGGGGTAATATATATAGTACACTGTTGGCGGTGGTAAATATGGAACAAACTGATTCCTCCAAACTATTCCAAGCAACAGGCTACCACTATATAATTATGTATGTACTCATTGGTCGTGTTTCCTGGCATACTTTGGAGGAATCAGGTCACTCCAATGTACCAAAAGTGTGTGTTATCTACCCCCTTCAGTTATACAGCGTAGAAGTGGACATAAATTTTGGCTTGCGACTGTACATAATAATACGATTCTAACGAGGCGATTCTAACGAGGTGCTGGTACCGATTACACTGACCCTAGTTGGCCGTGGACATGATTCAATTTCGACCTTACATGACAATGGGTAAAGAAAATCCATCATCGTCTGTTTACTACTGTACGATACGGCATATAAACAACAACAACAACAATGATAATGATAATAATACATAGTAATAGTAATAATAGTAATAGTAAAAATAATAATAGTGAAAGTAATAATAATAATAGTAATAATAATGATAATAGTGAAAGTAATAATAATGATAATAGTGAAAGTAATAATAATATAATATCCCTCAACGATAAAAAAAGTAAATGAATAAATAAGAAATAAAACAATAAATAAATAAATCTACAGATAGATAAATAAATACAAATTAATATACACCAAGCGTGACTAACTTTAAGGAACGCAGTGATGTAGTCAGAAAAAATGGAGGTAAATAAAGAGTCCTTCATATATTGCCATGAAACACCACCTATAGGGAAGGAGCTTGTTTCGTGGCATAGGTAGAGAATCAGAAGCCTCCATGCAGTTCCCATACACACGATCACAGGGATACTTAAGCGGCGGTGTTATGAAGTCGTCAAAATTGTCAGATGTTTTTCTAGTCCGTTTAGCGTGTGAATAATAATAATAATAATAATATTAATAATTTAAATAATAATAATAATTTTGATAATAATAATAATAATAATAATAATTTTAATAATAATAATAATTTTAATAATAATAATAATAATTTAATAGACAGTAAATTCGGAAAGTCTTTCATGTTTGTAGGTTGTGTGTGTGTTGTTGTTGTTGTTGTTGTTGTTGTTAAGCTTTGTGTTGTTACTCATACAGTTTCCTGGTCTAGTTAGGAGGAATCAGTAGCCTTCCAATTTACCAACATGAAAAACTCCCCTTAATTAAGATTTGGATGCAGTAACGGGTTATAAGTAATTTATTTTTTATATAGACTATACAATAACAAATCCGTGTTTTTATCGGGATCTGCTGGTAAATCTGGAGCAACTGATTCCTCCAAACTATTCCAAGCAAAAGACCACCACATTATTTTTGTAATTCTGATCCTGTTTCTTGACATACTTTGGAGGAATCAAGGTGCTCCAATGTACCCAATAATGTACTATCCCCTTAATTAATTAATGTTGCCCGTCAATGAAGAACGAAAAGTTGGGTTTTTCTTAATCTCTAATTTTTAAGTTTAGAACATCGCTCCCTTTTGCTCTTTTTGGCGTCTGCATGTGTGTGTCTCGTAATTACATATACGTGTGTGTCTCGTAATTACATATACGTGTGTGTCTCGTAATTACATATATGTGCATGTGTGTATCTCAAAATTACGTATATATGTATGTGTGTCTCGTAATTACGTATACGTGCATGTGTGTAATTAAGTATACGTTCATGTGTGTGTGTCATAATTACGTTAACGTGTGCGTCGCGTGTTCACCTACTTCTTGTTATTCTTCTATCCGTATTATAACCAGTTTCACCGGATGTCTCTACTTGATATATCGCTCCGAGCTTACCGATATACGAGATAACCTAATGAATATAATATACAGATTGAGCGGCTTAGATATTGAGGGGTTGAAACATGATCACCTAGTTAGATATGGAGAGACTGAAATATGCACCGAAATACCTAAGGAACTCAAAATGCGATTAATTAAACCGGTAACGCAATGTGGGTCAAATGTGAATCAGAGACAGAGAGTGGATTATTATTTTTTTTTTTTTCATACTATCGATCAAATGGATTTAGTACATTGTAAAATATATTTGTATTCGCATTCATTATACATATATATACAGTTTTTTTATTATTATTATTATTATTATTGTTATTGTTATTATTATTATTATTATTATTGTTATTATTATTATTATTATTGTTATTGTTATTATTATTATTGTTATTGTTATTATTATTGTTATTATTATTATTATTATTATTATTATTATTATTTCACATTACAGATCAGGGCCTGGGACTTGAGTGGGTTGGGTTAGTCAGACAGTCAGTAAGTTAGTTAGTTAGTTAGTTAGTTAGTCATATAATGGGTTAGTCAGTCAGTTAGGCATGCAGTCAGTAAGTCAGTTAGTTAGTTAGTTAGTAATAAGTCAGTCAGTCATCTTTTGTCGGTGAGTTGGAGGGCTATTAATTCCTTCATAGATATAATATGCTACAAGACAGACCCTAACTTGGTATTGTTTGGTTTATGGAACTAGTAGCGAGAGAAGTTTGAATTTCGCCCCCAAGTAGTTATAACTCCCCCCCCCCTCCCACTCCATATGTTACCCAACGGAGGACTACCACAATAATAACCCACCTCTAAGACGACCCCCTCACAGTGATGACCTGACCTCCCCACACAGAGACGACCCCCTGAAATATGCCCCAACAGAGATGACCCCCTACTCAGACGACACCCACACACACATACACACACACGAGACCCCCCCACACCCACAGACGACCCCCACACCCACACACGACCCCCCCTACACCCCCACACACGACCCCCCCACACCCCCACACACGACCCCCCCACACCCACACACGACCCTTACACACCCACACACGACCCTTACACACCCACACACGACCCTTACACACCCACACACGACCCTTACACACCCACACACGACCCTTACACACCCACACACGACCCTTACACACCCACACACGACCCTTACACACCCACACACGACCCCCACACGACCCCCACACACCCACACACGACCCCCACACACCACAGACGACCCCCCTACACCCACAGATGACCCCCCACACACGACCCCCACACGACCCCACACACACCCCCGACACACACCCACAGACAACCCCCCATACACCCACAGACAACCCCCCCACACACTCACAGACGACCCCACCACACCCACAGACGACCCCCTTCATTACTATTGACCGGGACTGTACAGAGAGTGAAGTACTGTAGGTATAGGTATGTATGTGTATAATGCGGGTTATTGTACTCGTCACATCTCTTTTGTGTGTGTGTGTGTGTGTGTGTGTGTGTGTGTGTGTCGGGAAAATAATTATATATAGGCTTACTACAATGACCGTATTTTTTTGTTTTGTTTATTTCTTCATTATTACCATATTTATCTGTATTTAATTATTTATTTATTTATTATATATTATTTGGTTTATATTTTTCGATAATATGTTATTGGTGACGTTGAGGGGATGATGGGTTTAGGTACCTACATGTGGTGCGAGGCGGTGTTGACTGTATATACAAATGCCTGGTCCTTCCTTCCTTCCTTCCTTTTATCTCTTATCGTCAAAACCAGAAGGAATGCAAAGTGACCGAAAGTGTGTGTGTCTCTCTCTCTCTCTGTCTCTCTCTCTCTCTCTCTCTCTCTCTCTCTCTCTCTCTCTCTCTCTCTCTCTCTCTCTCTCTCTCTCTCTCTCTCTCTCTCTCTCTCTCTCTCTCTCTCTCTCTCTCTCTCTCTCTCTCTCTCTCTCTCTCTCCTCTCCTCTCTCTCTCTCTCTCTCTCTCTCTCTCTCTCTCTCTCTGTTATTTATTAATTTATGTGTTGTGTTTATTGATATTTTTAGTGCGTCTAATACATAGGTAGAATTTTTTTTTTTTTTTTTTGCAACGAGTTTGAAGATTATTTTGTTTCTATTTATTTTTTTCTCGCGATTTTCATAGATTTGTATGTTATATGATTGATATTTGTAAAGTGTGTTATAGCTTAGTATTTCTTTTACACTCTTCCTGATGGCTAGGTTTGTGTTTCGTTTTGTGTGTTGTGTTGTATGTGTTGTGTTAAAGTGGTCGGTGTGTTGCAAATAGAGTCTTGGTGTGTGTTGAGCGTATTCGACTGTGCGTTGTGGTATACTCGACCTATAGTAAGTTCGCGACACGTACTTTGATGTTTATGTCATTTGAGCTGGTAACATTGATTGGGGAGGAATCAGAGTAAATGGAATATAAAGTAGAGCGACATGATACAATCTTTCGCCTACAATGACGGACACCTTCCACACACACACACACACACACACACACACACACACACACACACACACACACACACACACATATATTCACACTCTCTTTTACTCCATTTCGCTGCCCAACACATCACTTCTACACACACACACACACACACACACACACACACACACACACACCCGCATTACCAGCTCAGATGACATAACATTAAGGTACTCTCATACCTAAAACTTGTAGTATCCTTACTCTCGTGAACGCTGAGTTTTGTAAAGTGGAGTATACGATTCGAGTAGTTTCGGTTCTATACACTCAAACAATAATTTCCATATTACGTCGTCATTTTACGTGTCATTTTAGTAAGATAATTTTCTGTATGATTGTAAGTGGTCGGGAATTTACGAGCGCGAGTGTACGTGTCGGTGTGTTCCTTGTGTTTCACTCCTATATATATTACTCGTGCCACCACAGCGAGTGAGTGAACGAGCGAGTAGTGATGGGTCCGTGGCTTTGTGTGTGTCGCCTCCGTCAACTCCTTATATATTACTCGTGTGTGATGGAGTAACTATAGGCTGTCGCGAAGGGAGAAAAATCCTCGTTTATTTTATTATTATTATTATTTTTTATTTCAACCTGCTCCTAGATTAATGATGAATGTTGGCAAAATTAACTAAAGTAATGTTTGCGAAGTCAAGTTTTAATATTGTTTTACATCCACGTCACAAAGTCAGCCATGCAGGGGAGTAAATGAATGAGTGAATGAGTAAATGAATGAGTGAATGAATGAGGGTCGTTCGTATAAAATTTACGAATAATCGCAAAGTCATACAGATTACGGAATGTTCGACGTTAAGTTCAGGTTACGTAACATACACGCTACATCAGGTTATAGGTTAGGTTAGGTTAGTACGCCAAGGTAAGGTCAAGAAACACCGCCGCGATATCAGAAAAAATGAATGAATGAATGAATTGTACGGAAGTCGATCGAGGTTATGTGTATACTCCGCGGTGTAAAATTTTAAGTATAATGAATGAAAATGAATGAATGAATAGTACGGAAATCCAGGTTACGTGAATACTCCGCGGTGTTAAAATTAGTGAATAAATAAATGAATGAATGAATGATGTAAATGAAAGTTGCTGATTGAAGGAAAACGAACCAAATTATCTATATATAAACTAACCCGGCCAAAGTTAATGAAAGCGACGACGATGAATGGTTAATTAATTATTTATATAAGGGGAGATTCTATAAGGTTGGTGGTGTGGAGGACTATACTGAATAATTATGTACTGATTCCTATACAAACTATGTGCCAGAAAACAGACTACCTCTATAATGGTACTAATAGGCGATCTGTTTCGTGGTATATATAGTTAGGAGGAATTAATAACTATATATGCATCCAATTATTTATTTTACCTGCGTACAGAATCTACCCTCAAGCACACACACACACACACACACACACACACACACACACACACACACACACACACACACACACACACACACACACACACACACACACACACACACACACACAGACACAGACACACACACACACAAACACACACACACACACACACACACACACACACACACACACACACACACACACACACAGATCATTCATTGAAACTTTGAGGCCGCGGCGGAGTGTATGCCTGAGATAATCGATTCCCGCGGGTCAGATTACGGGGACCCTGTAATGTGATGTAGTCAGAAAATTGGAGATAAATGGAGTCCTTCAAACATTGCCACCACGAAACACACACACACACACACACACACACACACACACACACACACACACACACACACACACACACACCTATACCTATAATATGAATGGAGTCTCTGTGTTTCGTGGCATGGTCAGGAGGAATACAATTTTTATACACGATCACTTTTAGGGTCCTTAAGGGGAGATTTTATATTTTCTTGTTGGGTCATTTGGAGGGCTACTGATTCCTCCATACTATATATAGGTCATGTTGGAACCAGAAGACTACAAATGGGAGAGAGGGGGGAAGAGGGGGTGTCTATTTCTCGGTATAAGTTTGGAGGAATCGGTATAAGTTTGGAGGAATCGGTATAAGCCCTCCAGTCCACCCACAAGAAACTCTCCCCATAGTAAATAAATAATTGACGGTGCCTGGGTAGCGGCGATCAGAAAATATATCTGTATATAATATATAAGCCTACCGTGGCCTACCGATTATCATTACGAGGCGAGAATATATTTTACGATGATGTTACGCTGTTGGCTGTGTATATATATATATATATATATATATATATATATATATATATATATATATATATATATATATATATATATATATATATATATATATATATATATATATATATATATATATAGTAGCGATTGCCGTTGCAAAAACAAACAAAAGCAAACAAAAACGGGAAAAAAATATGTTAAGTAATGGAAATGGTTATAATTATATATATTACGCTCGTCTTTTGTTTGTTCGCTCGTTCGTTCTTTGGGTAATTGTTCAGAGGAGGCGCCTCGTTTCTATTTTTTCTTCCCTCGTTTTTGCCAATAAAAAAAAATGAATAAAAAAATAAAATAAAGGGTCGCGAGATGCTTCCTTCCACACGGGTGAAATAATTTGAAAAGTGACGTGACGAACAGGTGGTGGTGGGCAGGTAGGTAGGTAGGTAAGTAGGTAGGTAGGTAGGTAAGTAGGTTGGTGGGTAGGGTGGTTGTGGTTGTGGGAAGGTAAGTAGGTAGGTGGTTGGTAGGTATAGGTTGGTGGGTAGGTTGGTTGTGGTTGTAGGTGGGAAGGTAGGTTGGTTGGTGGGTAGGTGGTGGTGGGAAGGTAGGTAGATGGTTGGTAGGTATAGGTTGGTGAGTAGGTTGGTTGTGGTGGTAGGTAGGTATAGGTTGGTTGGTAGGTAGGTAGTATATGGGCGTGGGTCGGAAGGCGAGGGGTCGAGAATATACACACACACACACACACACACACACACACACACAAAAGTAGAGTTTATACATAGATGAACACACACATACACACTCATACCTAACAACCCTATACTATACCGTGTAATTTAATATATACTGAATCCTCCTACTGCAGTCTGTATATATATATATATATGTATGTATGTATGCAAAGGAAAGGCAAAATAGATCCGTTTTTTTGTACTATAGAGACAAAACAATCATAGATAATATTATACAGAAAATAATTATAGCCAACCACACAAATATATATAATACATTCAAATACTTATATAACACAGACACACACAGTAACACCCTCCAAACCAACCAAGCTAGAATATAATAACAGAGAAATATATAGTAACACCCCAACGAAGCTACATTAAAATAACAGAGAAATATAGTAACACCCAAACGAAGATACATTAAAATAACAAGAGAAATATAGTAACACCCAAACGAAGATACATAAAAATAAATAAATAAATAAACAGAGGAATATAGTAACACTCCAACGAAACTATATAGGCTAATAAAAAAAAAAAAAAACGATAGAGTGTACAGAGGAGGTAGAAGGAAGGGAGGGAGAGTGTTAGGGAGTGTTGTGACAGAGGAAGTGGAAGGGAGGGAGAGTGTTAGGGAGCGTTGTGACAGAGGGAGAGTGTTAGGGGGCGTTGTGACAGAGGGAGAGTGTTGGGGGGCGTTGTGACAGAGGAGGTGGAAGGAAGGGAGAGAGAGTGTTATTTAGGGAACGTTGTGACAGAGGAAGAAAATATAAGTGCATGAGCGTGTATGATTGAATTGCAAAGACGACCTTCTGACTGACTGACTAACTAACTAACTATTTATATACTGTAAATGAACCGTGTCTCATATATATACACTAAATATAGATAGAGAGCTGCATGGCTGGTCAGGTATATATACTAGGCTCCATGTCTATTTATATATACACACACACACCATACTCAGCTTACAGGGAAGTATAATAGGGAGTATATACTGACGAGTAAAGGTGCTGTATAGTTTATTAATTAAGGACTTTTAGTTAAGGATTATTATTATTATTATTATTATTATTATTATTATTATTATTATTATTATTTTATATTTTTTTATTTTTTTATTTATTTTTTTTAGGATTATCTTAAGTTTTTTTTTTTTGTATTTTCTAGTTAGGGAAGTTCAAGTTAAGGATATATATTTTGAGAATTTTCTAGTTAGGGAAGTTCAAGTTAAGGATATATATTTTGAGAATTTTCTAGTTAGGGAAGCTCAATTTAACGATATCATTTTTATGTTTACAATATTAACGAAGATGTTGAAGATGAGGAGTACTAAATGTTGAAGAGAGTTGCTGCTATACTTCAGAAATAAGCTATACGAATATATATATATCTTAGTTATAGACGGTGAGGACGGTAATTGTACAGAAGGTAGATTATTAATAGCTACATGGGCGTTATAATTAAGGGCGTATCGGTACTGCTGTAGGGAGGAAGGCTACTGTTAATTATGAGTGCCATCGGTATAATTATGAGTGCCATCGGTATAATTATGAGTGCCATCGGTATAATTATGAGTGCCATCGGTATAATTATGAGTGCCATCGGTATAATTATGAGTGCCATCGGTATAATTATGAGTGCCATCGATATAATTATGAGTGCCATCGGTATAATTATGAGTGCCATCGGTATAATAGGCATATATACTGCTGCAAGAGGGAACGAAATTTATATATAAAGGCAATATGGGTATTAATTACTACTGAGGAATTAAAAGGAAGTGAATGGTTAGGAACGGCACTGCATAATATAATATAATATACATGTTTAGTGGATGACTGTACATCTTTAGGCTTATCCCCATTGCAGGAGGGACTAAACTTAATGTTATAATTATTTATATGTATGTTAGTACTGAATTATTATGGAAAGTGTGTGCATGGTTACGAACGGCACTGCATAGATACTGTAGATAGCGTATACGTGTTTGTTGGATGACTTTGTGTGTGTCTGTGTGTGTGTGTGTGTGTCCCCGCCGCCGCCACCCCCGCCGCCGCCTCAAGCAAGCAAGGAAGCAACATGTGGGCCATTTACCTTAAGGGGGATAATTTGTTTTGGGGGGCGAATTGGAGCGCCATACTGATTCCCCGCCAAACTATACGTCATCCAATAACCAACACACTCTACATTAGTATTACGAGTCGTATATAGGTGGTGACGTGGGGGGTGGGGGTGGGTGTGGGTGGTGACGTGGGGGGTGGGGATCTGTTTTGTAGTATAGGTGGTGACGTGGGTGTGGGCGTGGGCGTATTTGGTGACATGGAGGGTGGGTGTAGGTGGTGACGTGGGTGTGGGTGTGGTGACGTGGAGGGTGGGTGTGTGTGTAGGTGGTGACGTGGGTGTGTAGGTGTGTAAGTGGAGGGTGTGTGTATGTGTGTAGGTGGTGACGTCGAGGGTGTAGGTATATAGGTGGTGACATGGGTGTGTGTGTGGTTGTGGGGGATCTGTTTTGTCGCCTTGTTTAGATCGATATATACGTAGAGACCCCAGGCAAGTGACCCACATCAAACGGCCCCCTGCATTATACATACATAAATTGAACGGACCCACTATCAAATAATATTCTACACGGGGCCGTCTATACTACAAAGTGGCAATTATAATATATAGCTAAAAAATTCCCGATCGACAATACAACTATACTGAAAGAAAGAGGAGAGATGTGCAGTACGTATGTATGTATGTATAAGGAACTGAGCACGTGGTAGAGAGGGACGGTAATATAATATAGCGACGGTGACACGTACAGGACATATATACTAAAATCCTACTAATATCAAGCACCACCACCACCACCAACTCGGACCCGTAAGTAAACCTTCAACGGTAGCAACTCCTCGTAACCGCAAACCACAAGACCCTAATAAAACAATGAGAGAAAATTGGTCAAAGAGATGCGTAGAGAATGAAGAGAACAAGCAAGCAAGCAAGCAGCCTGCGGTGGTGGTGGTGGTGGTGGTGGTGGTGGTGGTATACTCCGTTAAAGCTGTACTGCAACGATACTATCATCACCACCACCAACAACAACAACACCACCACCACTACCAACAGTATCATTGACTCTCTGGTACATGCATGCTAACACACACAGACACACATGCATGCACAGGTTGATATATATAGGTAACTAGATTGATATAGGTATAGGTAGGTATAGTTTGATATGAAAACATATTAATTATTGAAGTATCTTGGCGGTGGCGAGCGATGTCATGGTATATATGTTATATTATATTAAATAAGGAAATACGAAAACATCTCGTGGCTTCAACTAATTACATGTAAATATATATATAACTACTTCATGTATATCCAAGTTGATACCATGACGCTACGTTGTCAAGGAAGTGCTAAACGAGAGGTTGCGTGCATACAACTAACGTGTTATTTCCCGCCCGTGTTACCGAGAGGCGGTAGGGGGGTGTGGGTGTGTGAGCGGTGAGGTGTCCGACTACACATACACACACACGCAACACAAACAATACCTGGCCCAAAAAAATGCTACAAGCTATTCATTAATTATACGGTATATTCTGTTGGGGTTGGGTGTGTGTTGTGTGTGTGTGTGTGTGTGTTGTCTTTTGTCTTGGTTGTTGTCCACACTAAAGGTTCCACGAGGCGGCAGTCATCCCGAGCGTGCAATGAAAAAAAATAGTAAGGAAAAAAACTCTTTGCGGTTAGAGCCAGCGGAGGTGATCCACAAAGACAGGACACAAAAGACATAAAACAATTCATGGGTTTGCAATATGGTTACAAGTTTGGAGTGGAGAAGTGTATGTGTGAAAGAGATTTTAGTTGAGATAGATGGTGAGGTGCGTGAGGGAGGACGGGGGTGATGTGAGTGATGGCGCGGCCAGATCCTGCGGCACCCACCTGCTAGAGGAGGCGGAGAGCGGCGGCAGGTCGGCACGCGCCGGGGCCCCGCAGCCGCCGACCTGCGAGTAAACAGACGGCAGGCAGTCGTGGGAGGAGCCTCAATGGATCCCGCCCACCAGCCGTACATCACTCTCTCTGACTCTCTCGCCCCGCCCACGCCCACTCGACCGGAACATCTGCTTCTTTCGATAGAGAATATTCAGAAAAGCTAGCCGATTCCAACCTTGCTCTGAGTTTCTATATAGTACAGGAGGTGTGACAGAGGCTATGGGACGGGTAGAAGACAGAATCATCGCTTCAGGTAGACGGAAGATTGTTGAGACAGAATACGCCAACAGTATCCGTCTACGGTTCCTGTCCGCACGCGCACCAATGGGTGTTGCTGACTGGAATGACGTCACGCACGGTTGGGCTGCGGGTGTGACAACAGCCAATGGGAGAGGATCAGGTTTGGGAGGCGGGGCAGACCACTGGTGGAGAATCCAGCGCGCAAGTGTACTTCAGTTGTGAGTTTGTAGGCAGAGTCGTGGTCAGACTGTTTGCAAGTCTGATCAGACTTGCTGTGTAATGGCTACAACAACTTACATCGCATCAAGTGCAGTGTGTTCTGATCCAGTCAGTGTGCCAGACTGTCTCACCATGAACATAGTGAACACTCAAGGGTACGGGCGTGAAGCCCACGAAATGAAGTACATGCCGCAGCACCAGCCGCCCATGTCTCATAACCCATGGGTGGGCCTACCTCCGTCAGATCCAAGCCACTGGATGCATCCTCACCCAGGCCTCCATCAGGACATCAAACCACAGCCTTCAGAAGTGGCCATTCACCACCGTCCACACCCTCACATGACCCACGGATGGCAGCCGCCTGTGTCCTCGCCCTACAGCTTGGCGGGCAACGGCGGCTCTCCGCTGGGGCACCCACACTACCCAATGAACGGCCTGATGCCCCACCAAATGCACCCAGGACACCTTCGAGAAATGCACTGTGAATCTCCAGTCACGCCCGACCATCACGTCCATCATGAGGTGGAAGAAGAGACGCCAACCAGTGACGACCTCGAGCAGTTTGCCAAGTCCTTCAAGCAGCGACGCATCAAGTTGGGATTCACACAAGCTGACGTGGGATTGGCTCTCGGTACTCTCTACGGTAATGTGTTCTCTCAGACCACCATCTGCAGGTTTGAGGCTCTACAACTTTCTTTCAAGAACATGTGCAAGTTGAAGCCGTTGCTGATGAAGTGGCTGGAGGAGGCGGACTCCACCACTGGCAGCCCTACCTCAATCGACAAGATCGCTGCCCAGGGTAGGAAGCGTAAAAAGCGAACCTCAATAGAAGTGTCAGTGAAGGGGGCGTTGGAGCAACACTTCCACAAGCAACCCAAGCCCTCCGCCCAAGAGATAACACAATTGGCAGATACGCTGCAACTGGAAAAGGAAGTGGTACGAGTGTGGTTCTGCAACAGACGACAGAAGGAGAAGAGGATGACACCACCTATCCTGGGTCAGGGTCATGAGGGTCAAGTTGTAAACGGCACCCCACCTGGCCAACAGATCACCCCCACCTCAGACTACGGACAACCCAGGTCAGTGGAGCTGCCCAGGGAGCTCAAATACCCCGGTTACACCCACCAAGCCATGCATGGGTCTCCCACACACCTCCCACCACAACATTCTCCACCGGGCCCACTCCTCTCCCCTCAGATGCCCCCACACACTGTGGCGCCATCACATGCGGTCTCCCACTGATGGTCGCTCAACCTGTGGCAGGAAGCAGCAAACTGACCAGCAGCCAGCCGCAGCCCCGAGTGCTCCCCAGGGGCTCTCCCCATCCCCTCCCGCCCCTGGCACTCATTCGAAGTAGGAGGCCACGAGGAGCGGGCTTACCCGGGGGTGCTGCCGCCGCTCCTACCGGCGGTGGGTGAGTCCCAGCACCTCTAGTCCCCGGGCCGGCTAGCCTGGTCTGTATGGGAGGAGGGTGGCCTTGTTTGGTCACTCTTCATCTCACCAGCCACAGATCGGTAACTTACCAGGAAGAAAAAACTGGTGTGTCCATAAGTGTGAAGACTCCTTCAGTGATAAAAACTATTTTCTGTATAAATGAACTGAAGGTGTGGGCGACGAAGTGTATAAAGTAGGAACTTGTGACTCCATACTTCGCCAGACATTCCATAAAGTGGTGCTTGAGGCGCCTCACGTGTCATTCCTGCGATTCCTCAGTGAGACGATAGGCAGTAGTGTAAAGACTGAGCTTCATATTACGTGTGAACATTATGTAGCGGTTACCTCGAGTTTTTTGTGTGCGTGTTTGGAACATTCCAGTGGTGGTGAGTGGCGGGTGGCGGCTGCTGCGGGCGGCCGCGGTCCCTCCGACACCTGGCCCCGTGGGCGGCCTGTGGGCGGCCTCCGCTCCGCCCACCCACACGCTAAGCTCATCCTTATCTTGAAAATTGATAATAGTTGGTGGCGGGTCGCTGGTCCGTCCGTCGGTGTGACGAGACTTGGAGGCCACCACCACCACCCCTACCCGGCCCGCTCACACACACGCACACACACATACACACACACACACTCATACACACACACACGTACACATACACGCACTCACCCGCCAGGACCTGGCCATCCCTGCACCCATCCCGGCCACTGGTGCTAGGCGGGCGCGGCCTGTGAGGACTGTGTCGGGCAGGGGCGGCCAACACAACACCTGGTGAGTGTGGTGGTGTGGTGTGGCCGCCCGCCGTCCTGGCCGCCGCCGCCACCCTGTACATAGTCACCAGTGTAAATAATCCAAGAACCCGTGACGGTGGCCGGTAACAGGCGAGCCGCACTTGTGATATGTCTCAAGAGCTGAATTTATAATAATTTCATTGTAATATATGTATCATTCACACTTAGATTAACCCCCTAAGTATATTTAGTTTGTGTTGATTGTTTCCCGCTACTGCTAATACGTGGGTAGTGGACGTGGTGGTGTGTGGTGGTGTATGTATGTCCTTGTTGGTGCTCCCTGCCCTAGTCACCACCACCGTCACTCACACGTGTGGTAGGAACACCCTCGCCCCGTCAGTGATGCCAGGGGTGTCAGAAGGGCCAGTTGACACCCTGCTGTGGCACCACCAGCCCTCACTACCACCGCCGTCATCCTCACCTGCCGCCCGTCCCACCACCTTCGTCAGCGTTGGTGCCTGCTGGTGGTGGTGGCACGGCCCTCCCTCTCTGTTTGTCATGTGGCACTCCTGCAGCCGGGACCTCCCTTCCCTCAGGGTCTCCTGCAGTAGAGTTGGCCCTCGTTGTTTCCCCCTGGCAAGTGGAGGGAGCGAACGAACGAAGGAGGGAGGGATGGAGGGAGGAAGGAAGGGTTGTGAGCAAGGCGGTGAGAGCTACGGTGATGGGCGTCCCCATCACAATGTGCCCCTTCCTTCCTATAAAGTTGGTGAGATGGTGGTGGCGGGCGGCGTGGTGTTGGCGTGGCGTGGCGTGGCGGGCAAGGAGGACCCGCAGTGATGGGTAAGGTGATGGGGGTTGGTGGTGGTGGTGGTGGTGGTGGTGGTGAGGATGGCAGGGCACAGAGCCACACACACAACACACTATATACACGCCTGCCCACCCATGCAGTCCCGCGCCCTCTCTGTGTTTGTTCTTAATGTTTCCTGAATGTCTGTACCGAGGCTCCATAGAGATAATTTAGCTGGTATCGTGATCCTAATCTACCCCTTCGCCCCATCCCTCATCCCCCCCCCCCCCCACACCCCCAAAACTCACGACGACATACCGCTATTCCTGTTGTCTAAATGCTGCTGCTACCACTACAACAAATACCACCCGACAAATACCAGTAACCCCATCAGTAAATTGAGGAACTGTTTCCAGGAAGTCTGTTATTATTACTACCACGGTTTCAGTCTTAACGAAAGCGTTTTAGGTAGAAAGTGATGAAAAAAAAAATAACATACATAATGCCATTACACAGTGGACAGTTGTTTGTGCGATAGAGTACAAAGGATCACGTCAAAGAGAGATTTAACAATCCACGTAAAAATTTTACTTGGAAATCTGTAGTCAAGAACTGTACATAGCCTTGTATTAAACTTATTATGAATAATAAAAGAAAGATTTGTCTATACTTCTCGTTTAATTTGACACCAGACTTATTTCACTGCTGATAGAGTCATGTCTAGAGAGAGCCTGCCATGAGTGCCACAAATAATTCTGAGAGAAATATAATAATTATGTCAAAGATAAAAATGCTGCACAATTATGTTAAAAAAAGAGGTATATTATTATTATTATTATGTACAAACAAACTGGACTTGATAAAATGAAAAAGACGGAAGGGAAAAGAGAAAGGCAAAGGTATATAAAAAAATTCTTATCATTAAAGCATGGGACTACCAAGTGGCACAAAACAAGTAAAGAAATCATTAAAGTCTAATTCTTATCATGGCAACCTTTATCACTCACAGGACACTATAAGAAGTTAATGTATTTGAGAATGGTGACGCAGCACTTGAAGGATTTATTTATAATATATAATTATATACTCGGGGTGATGGATAGATAAATACAGTTGTGATTTTCAATGACTATAATTATAATGATGTACAAACTTAAATATTATTATGATGGTGATATTCAATGATTATTTAATTATAATATACAAACTTAAATATTATTATGATGGTGATATTCAATGAGTATAATAAGGTGAGAATATTCCTTGAGTATTATGATGAAAACATATACGTATACATAATGTTGAACAAAGTATACATAAACAAATACACAATTGATATGTATTATATCTGCCTAAATTATGTGTATTAAAATATTCTTTACATGAGGATTCGAACCATGATGTAAATGAAACTATATCCCAGCAGTTACCATTCAACCAAGATGATTCTCTATAGATTTTTGTAGATATATTGTACTCTATTATTATTATTATTATTATTATTATTATTATTATTATTATTATTATTATTCTATAACTTTGTATTGAATTTATATTATTAACTGTATTAATTTATTTTTGTTGTTCTTTTCCCTCCAGGACAACACGTGTTTTTTGTTTACTGTCTATTTCTATGTTCCTCTTTCTCGTTTTTTTAATTCATTGTATCTCTTTCTTTCTTTTTCTCTCTTTCAATGTCTAACTCACTTCCTTTATCACCATCACTCCTATTTCCTCTTCAATTCCTCTATCTTTCTTTTTGTTCTTCTCGTTTCCTCTCTCTCTTTATCTCTCTCATTCCCCCTCCCTTTCTTTATCAATTCACAAGCTGTGCCTCATTCGCTTTCTATTTACACCTGTGTTTTGCTTATCCCTCTTATTAAAATTATTTACAAGTCTCTCCTATTTGTGTGTCTGTCTGTCTGTCACTATAATCTTTCATTCCTCATCTACACACACACACACACATGTATTCACACATTTTCACTCGTTTTGTTTGTTATTACCGTCGTTATACACTGGGAAAATGCATGTATGTTTATGTATGTGTATATTTACGTGTATGCAAATATGCTTTTGTATATACTGTCTGTTCATTGTTCATCCCTGTTCTTCAAATCACGGTGTTCTCTCTTTTCTCCATACTATAATTATAATACATCGAACTTTTATTTCTTCTGGTGGATTGTTCATTGTTCATTCCTGTTCTTATCACCGTGTTCTTCCCCTAATATAATTTTTCCCTACACTAACTAAATCATAAATATCACCACAAGTCTTTCCTGTTAATTTATTATAGCCTATGTCCTGTACAGTATTACATTCCAACTCTATTTATTTACATCTTCAGAATTGGTATCCGAGCGTCCTTCAATAATAATTAAATTTCCCTATAGTTAAATTGCCTATCTAGTTATCGTGATTTTTCTGAGTTCCCTTTTTATTCACATTTCCTCTGCCTACATTTTATTGTATCGTTTAAAGTATAGGAAGCTTATGTTTCTTTTTTTTTCATATTTTAGTGTCTTCTTATTTTTTTCGTATATACACAACAGTGAAATTTGTCCAAAAGAATTATTATTATTATTATTATTATTATTATTATTATTATTATTATTATTATTATTATTTATTTTTCAGCAAACTACCTAAGTGTATTTCTCTTTGCTTTGCGTCTAAAAGTTAATATTATAATTATATCATCGGTAATCTGTTACGATTATGACACCTTAATTGCACTCGTAAAGATATATTTAAAGATTATTTTCATATGTTCTCCTTCCAGTGCAAACCCTTTAGAAATAGTTAGCACCTTCTTATGTTGATCAAAGATATAAAGTTAACGTCAGTCATCTTGCAACTTTAAGTAATTTTTCTATCTTTTCTCTACAGTGTCATTCCTGCCATATCCTTTATTTTATTATTCACTGGTTAAAACGGATTACAAAATAGATCACTTTCTGCTTCTTTACCTTTTGCTAACTATGTCATTCTGTTATATTAATCTTATATTAATCTTATATTCTGTACTCCAAACGGATTACTGCACTGGAACGGATCACCTTCCTCCGTTTACTTCCGTCCCTTTATACGTTCCGTTCCTTTCCTTACCGACAATGTTGTACTGTATATCCATTTCGTCTCTCCATCTCATTACCGTATTGAAGAAAGTGTGCTGCATGTATATCAGTTTCGCCTTTAATTCTATCTCATTGCCGTACGAAACACAAGCTCCTTCCTTCCATATAGGTGGTGTTTCGTCCGTGGCAATATTTGAAGGACTCATTTAAAATACCTCAAATTTTCTGACTACATCACAGGGTCCCTTAATTAATCAAAGTGTCAATTCACGTATCCTCTATTTATTTCCTCTTTCTGTCTGCTTTCCTCCTCTTTGATTCTGTATCGTATTAGCGGTGGGGAATATTCAACTCACTAGACCAGGAAGTGCTTGTGGGTCTTCATGTCACGGGTTATAGATTATTTATGTGTTCACTTGACCTTCTGTGGTTTGTCTTGATCTCGTCCCTATATATAGTTTTAGCTAACTCTCTTGTATGTACCTCTGTGTGTGTGTGTTTAGATGCTGGTCGGTCGTTGTTCCTTTCCTCTCTCTCCTTCCTTCCTCTCCTTTCATTCCTCTCCTTTCATTCCTTCCTTCCTCTACTTTCCTTCCTTCCTCCCTCTCCTTTCATTCCTTTCCTCTCCTCTCCTTCCTTTCCTCTCCTCTCCGTCCTTCCTCTCCTTTCCTTCCTTCCTCTCTCTTCCTTCCCTCTCTTCCTTCCTTCCTTCCTTCCTTCCTCTCCTTCCTTCCTTCCTTCCTTTCCTCTCTTCCTTCCTCGCATATTCCAAATCCTTAAAAACTATCTATTTATTCTCTCTGATGACTGGGAAGTGTTGTGATACAGATGACCCCAAGCGAGACCTTACAATTTACTCTCAGGTTTTGATAATGATTTTGGGAGTAGCAGGTTGATAATATAAGTCGTCAAATATCCGTAATAAGCTTAATAATACTAATATTTCCGGCAAGACAGAGAAAGAACAGATCAGCATAGATTAAAATGTAAATAGCAATACAAAAACGATAACTGATTTGCTATAAGCCATTTAATGTCGACTTAAAGAGGCTTAGTTAGTTAGTTAGTTAGTTGGTTAGTTAGTTAGTTAGTTATATACTCAAGCTGTTCAGATAATCACATTCACAACCACGACGGCAAACCAACACAGTGACAGTGAGAATATCCTTATACACTCACTCACTCTCTCTATCCTCTCACTTGATACACCATTACATCGTCATTCCCTCCCTCATTCCTTCCTTCCTTCCCTCCCTCATTCCTTCCTTCCCCCCCTTTTTCCTTCCTCCCCTCCCTCATTCCTTACTACCCTCCCTCAACCCTTCCTCCCCTCCCTCCCTCAACCCTTACTTCCCTCCCTCATTCCTTCCTCCCCTCCCTCATTCCTTTCTCCCCTCCCTCATTCCTTTCTCCCCTCCCTGATCACCCCAGATTAGGCTTATTGATTGGTTGGTTGACTGGTTAAAGGGTTGATTGATTATACTACTCGCTACGTCATTCCTTCCTTCCTTTCCCTATTCTCTAGTTGGTTGATTGATTGATTGATTGGTTGGTTGAATGGTTGGTTGATTGGATAACTATACTACACTATTATTTGGTTTATTGATTAGTTAGCTGGCTGGTTGGTTGGTTGATTGATTGGTTGGTTAGCTACATTACACTCTTGTATGAATTATTGATTGGTTGGTTGATTGATTAGTTAACTACATTACACTCTTGTATGGTTTATTGATTGGTTGATTAGATGGTTGGTTAGCTGACTGGTTGGTTGGTTGGTTAACTACATTACACTCTTTGTATGGTTTATTGATTGGTTGGTTGATTAGATGGTTGGTTGGTTGGTTGATTAGTTTACTACATTACACTCTTGTATGGTTTATTGATTGGTTGATTGGTTGACTAAACACTACACTGAAATTCCTTCCTTCTTTCCCTCAGCCCAGATTAGGTTTATTGATTGGTTGACTCGTTAGATGATTGGTGGATGGTAGGAGGTTAAGTGGTGGTAGTGGTGATGGTGGAGATAGTGATGATGATGATGATGGTAATAATGAAGGTAGTGGTGATAGTGGAGGTGGTGATAATGATGAAGGTGGTGGTGGTGGTGGTGATGGTGGAGATGGAGATGGTGAAGGTATTAGTGGTGGTGGTGATTATTGGTGATGGTGACGTACATACAGTTGAAGTCT
Source organism: Petrolisthes cinctipes (assembly GCA_033782935.1). NCBI lineage: Eukaryota > Metazoa > Arthropoda > Malacostraca > Decapoda > Porcellanidae > Petrolisthes > Petrolisthes cinctipes. Next base: position 27,882 of record JAWQEG010008106.1, read on the forward strand.
CTCTCTCTCTCTCTCTCTCTCTCTCTCTCTCGTTGTGTTGGTTAGTGCGCGTCAAGGAGGATAAATTCTTCAACTCTCTCTCTCTCTCTCTCTCTCTCTCTCTCTCTCTCTCTCTCTCTCTCCCTCCAAACTAAGGCATACATATAACACTACACTCCACTTTTTTTTCTTTTTTTTAACGTGGCAAAAATGTATCAGTCCCTCAATAAATAAAAAAAAAATATCTTGAATTTTCGGTAGACTTAAAATAATCCAAGACTAAAAATAAAAAATAAAATAAAATAAAATAAAATAAAATTACACTTTCCTCAGTACATACATACATACATACATACTTATCTGCGAATTGTAAACACTGGAATTAAAGGTGGGAAAGTATAGCCTACATCTGGAGCAACTGAATCCTCCAAACTATTCTAAGCAACAGAACACCATTATTTTTGTTCATCTGGTCCGACTGAATCCTCCAAACTATTCCAAGCAACAGAACACCATTATTATTTTTGTTGTTCATCTGGTCCTGTTTCCTGGCATATAGTTATACTTTGGAGGAATCAAGGCACTCCCAATTTGTACCCACTAAGAATATATATATATATAATTATGACCTGGAAGGGATTAGGTTCATTTTTTTTTTCGGGGATATTAATCATTTATCGTCACACACACACACACTGACACACACCGACACTGACACAAACACACACACACACACACACACACACACACACACACACACACACACACACACACACACACACACACACACACACACACACACACTGATACAAACACACTGACACAAACACACACACACACACACACACACACACACACACAAACACACACTGACACACACACACACACACACACACACACACCAACCTGTAGGAGTTATGGTGTGATAATAGGTGTCACGAATCCGAGATATATGGTGTACTTCCTGGCCAGCTATGCATCATTCACTTTTATTACATTGGAGTGCCTTGATTCCTCCAAAGTATGTCAGGAAACAGGACCATATGAACAAAAATAATGGTGTTCTGTTGCTTGGAATAGTTTGGAGGATTCAGTTACTCCACATTTATTTACCAATGCAAAATTTTACCCCTTAATTAATCGTCGTGTATGTATGAGACTTGGTGGTTGGAGGCTTCTGATTCCTCCTGACTATGCCACGAAACAGGCTCCTTCCATATAGGTAGTGTGTGTGTGTGTGTGTGTGTGTGTGTGTGTGTGTGTGTGTGTGTGTGTGTTCGTGGCAATATTTGATGGACTCCCTAACTTCCAAATTTTCTGACTACGGTACATCACAGGGTCCTTTCATTAACATCAACAGACACATGTGGTCAGGCTTGGTGGGTCTTGTAGGTGTGTGAATAACAAGCACAATTTTTAATCATGGCAAAAATTTGATTGCTTGCATTAATTCTACTTTCCTTTTTTTTTTTTTTTTTTTTTTTTCTCGTGACTTGACTGTTATTATTATTGTTATTATTTATTTATTTATTAATATGATTATTTTTATTATTTGTTTATTTGTTAATATAATTATTGTTATTATTTATTTATTTATTAATATGATTATTGTTATTATTTATTTATTTATTCATGATTATTGTTATTATTTATTTATTTATTGATGATTATTGTTGTTATTATTTATTATTATTATCATCATCATCATCATCATCAACTTCTACTGTAAAATTATGTCTTTATCGGATTCAAGTTACCATTTTCATCTTTTTTTTTTTTTTATTAATTAATCATTGCTTTTCGGGAGTGTTTTAATTCTGTCCACTAACATCATTATTTATTCCATCGCTGATATTGGATACGCTGTAGTGGAATTATTTTATGGTGTTCATTATACGTTGTTGGTGTGATTGTTATATATTTGTTACTGTTGCTGTCATTGTTTTTTTATTGCTTGTTTGTCCACTAATTAAAATTGCTTAATGATTTTTAATTCACACGATACACCAGATTTATTTTAAAAATTTCTGTAATAATTTATTTGTTTGTATTCAATAACTCTTCATATTCTCCTCAACGTGCAGCATCGATATTGTTTTGTTTTTAATATATTACTGATGCTACATAATAATTATATATA
>JAWQEG010008106.1:35000-37551 GCA_033782935.1 Petrolisthes cinctipes
CGTGGCATCCGAATGAATGTGAAATATATGAGTGAGGTCTTCTTTACCCCAAACCTGTCTGTCTGTGTGTGTCCTGGCGGTGTGTGTGTGTGTGTGTGTCTGTATGGCGGTGTGTGTGTGTGTGTGTGTGTCTGTCTGTCTGGCGGTGTGTGTGTGTGTGTGTGTGTGTCTGTCTGTCTGTCTGTCTGTCTGTCTGTCTGTCTAGGCTCAGGTCTCGCTTACCACATACGAATTATAGCAAAATTTTGTAAGACACTGATTGATGAATGATTGGTGAATGATTTTACGTCCACTTACGAATGCAGGCAAAATTTATATAATATACACAGATGTGATGAATGAGGTTACCTTTTATATGACCGTATTAAATTAATGTGTTATATACCTTTGATTGATAAATGAGGAGGGAGGGAGGGAGGGAGGGGAGGAAGGGGGGGTTACTAGTCGCATCTTAAAGGGACCCTGTGATGTAGTCAGAAAATTGAGTAAATGAGTCCTTCAAATATTTTCACGAAACACACACACACACCTATATGGAAGGAGCGTGTTTCGTGGCATAGTCAGGAGGATCAGAAGCCACCAAGTCTCATACACGATCACAGAGTCCTTAACACGAGAGATTCATTTGAGGGTAAAGTGATGGGTTAACTAATTCCTCCAAACTACGCCACAAAACAGATCTCTCATTAAAGAAACAAAAAAGGTCGTCTGTTTCCTGGCATAGTTTGTAGGGAATCACAGACCTTCCAATTCACCCAAAAGAGAATCTCCACCTTCTCCTAAATTACTTATATATAAAACTGTATACGCCTCGATGCAGCTGCTGGTGTTAAAATAAAGGATTGGTTCGGATCTGTATCACTCTGACGTGGATTATTTTTGAGGTGTCAGTCTGTGATGCATTTTGTTTATAAATCGGTGATCAATTAGTCAGTCCAGTCAGTCAGTCAGTCAGTCGCTCAAGAATCGAATAATTTATACTCCAGTCATATGAAAGATTAATTAATGTTGACACTTGGATGTGGTAATTATTGGGATATGAGTTATGTATTATGAAGAAAAAGATACAATATGCTTCTTCGAATTGTGCTTAACTATAGATTCGATTCCCTTCAGGTGGTTTTATATTGATTTATTAGTTAGCATCATATAACAACCAGCTTAATTAAGGAGAGAGTTTCTTGTTGGTTAATTAATTGGAAGGCTACTGATTCCTCCAAAGTATACTAGAAGACACACAGACTCCCTTCAGTGTATGGTAATTGGGGATCTGTTTTGTTTCGTGGCATAGTTTGGAGGAATAAAAAAAAAAAGATATTCCAATTCACCGATAAGAGAATCTCCCCTTATTAGGGATTAAGGAGGTGCGGGAGTAGGGGACAGGTTTGGGGGGTGCGGGAATAGGGGGACAGGCTTGGGGTGGGTATATAGAAAGCCTGTAACCTATCCCCCCCCCCAGCCTGTCCCCCCTACTCCCGCAACCCCCAAACCCCCCCAACCCACCCAAAAACCCCGCCACCCCTAAATCCCCCCCTCAATCCTGTCCCCCTACTCCCGCACCCCCCAAACCCCCCCCTCAACCCACCCAAAAAACCCCCACACGACACCCCTAAACCCCCCCCCCCACCAATCCGTCCCCCTATATCCCGCACCCCCTTAAGGAAGAAATAGCAGTAGTTGTATCTCAATGTTTGGTTTTTTTTTTACTATATGGCTTCTCTATACTCGTAAAAGAATAACACAGACTTATTTTCATATTCCCGGTCGTAGCCGATAATTTTTACTGTATACGTACTTTAGATGTGGTCAGGTTTGCGTTATATGAAATGATACAACGTTAGTTACTCTACACAACAACAACAACAACATACACACATAATATTATACGTAAGATAAGATAAGAATGTTATAGTTATATTTTTACCCAACATGAGACTTAATTAATATTTTATACAGAGTCTCTTAAAATTATTAATATATATTCGTTCCAACATTGTACCGACTGTGTGTGTGTGTGTGTGTCTGTGTGTGTGTGTGTGTGTGTCTGTGGGTGTGTGTGTGTGTGTGTCTGTGTCTGTGTCTGTGTCTGTGTCTGTGTATGTGTATGTGTGTATCTGAGGAGGAGAGGTCAATGTGTTTTTAATTGCCTATTTGAAGTGGTATTAGATCACGAATGCAGCTGTGTCATCCAGGTCAGCATCATGCACGGGCTCTCTTTAATTATAGGTTAGAGGATTATTTTAGTTAGATTCATGGGATTCATTCGTATTTTTTCTTTAGTTTATAGGTTTTATTATTATTATTATTATTATTATTTTATTATTTTTATTATTATTGTTATTGTTATTATTATTATTATTATTATTTATTATTATTTATTTGTAGGTTATTTTAGTATTACTATATTCTACTTATATTATGTAGTTTTATCTTAGGTTTTAATTGATTTCTTTGTTGTATAGCTAAATTTGTTTTTTATTTTGAGTGTATTGGTGGTGGTGTGGTGGAGAAAGACTGCATTGGTGGTGATGGAGGGGATCTATCTGTTTTG